>CAUYQV010047026.1:0-21989 GCA_963574575.1 Galagoides demidoff
CCTGTGGTCCCAGCTACTTGGGAGGCGGAGGCAGGAGACTCGCTTGAGCCCAAGAGTTGGAGGTTGCTATGAGCTGTGATGCCATGGCACTCTACCCAGGGGGATAGCTTGAGGCTCTGTCTCAAAAAAAAAAAAAAATACAAATGTATGATCTTACAGTTTGGAGGTCTGAAATCTGAAATGGCTCTACCTGGGCTAATGCCAACGTGCTAGCAGGGCTACATCCCACTCCCCCTCCCCTCCCCATCCCTCACCTTTCCCTGCTCCTAGAAACCAGCTGCATGCCCTGGCTCCCCACCCCTTCCCCACTCTCAAAGCCCCAGCACAACCTCCTCAAACCTCTGTGACTCTGACCTGCTGCCACCTCCTTATAAAGACCCTGTGATCACCTGAGGCCCACCCAGCTAATCTGGGATAATCGCCTATCTCAAGGTCAGCTGATTAGCAGCCTTAATTCCATCTGCAACCTTAATTCCCCTTTGCCCCGTAATGTAATATATTCACAGCTTCTGGGGATTGGGACCTCTGGGGGAGGGGAGCACCATTCTGCTTGTCAGAGGCTCCAAAACCAAAAATCTCCAGGCCTCAGAGAAAGTCCCAAAGCCCCACCCCACAGACACTGAACTGTAACAGGCGATTTGGGGGCTTCATGTGACTCTCCATTCCCACATGGCCCGAGCAAGCCACAGTTCTATCACCCACATGGTGACTGCATATCCCCCATGGTGTGGAGTCCAGCCTTTGATGAAAAATGTGAATCAGGCAGAGCCCTGTGACCTGTCACTAGAGACTCCTCTTTAGGTTAACAACAAAGAATTCATCGATCAATGTTCTTGAGCAACATTTGTTCTGGCCAGTCATACATCGCCCTACCCTACATCCCACTCTCCAAGACCCCTCAGGAGACACAGGAAGTCCACCCGGTGGACACCTACACTTCTTCACGTCCGCACGTCCTAATCTGAGAATATGCTGGCTCCAGCCAAGCCCACAACTTTTGCAAAGTCTAAACGAGTCACCAGGAACCTCAGCCACAGAAGGCTCTGCAAGGGACAACTGAACTGCAGCAGGACACTCATGATTGGGAAAATGTCCAAAAGTCCAAGCAGCATGTGAGCCCTCACTACATCGGGATGGACAGTAGGGAGGTCAACGGGGGAACCAGAGGCCACCTAAAGCTGCTCAGGATGTCCTTGGCATGGGTCAGCACTCTCTCTCCACAGCTGCTGGTGGGTGACCATGCTCCCAAGGACCCGGGGACCCACGGGCAGTCAGACAGGATGGGGCAAGCTCTGCCCCATAACAATACCATGGCATCAGCAATATTCACTATCATGAGGCTTAAAGACAACCCAGGCCAAGAGGAAATGCTTTCTTGTTTCGCAGCCCTTTTGCATCTCTTTCCTGCCAGAGGATCTGGGAGGTGGTACGCTGTCATTTCACAGGTCCCAGACAGGCAGTGCAAAAATCACACGGCAACCCAGCAGCCAAGACGGGCCTCCAATGCCCAGAGCCCTGTTGGGCCCACCTCCCAAGTCCCACCTCACCCCGTTCTTCTACCTGCCCCCTGCCTGACTTTGCCTCCAGGCAGAGTCCACTTCCTCTGGGAAGCACCCCCACACCTCAGATTCTTGCCATGCCCCCCTCAACTCAACTCCCCTCTCTCCAAGGCAAAACCCACACACCCACTTCTTGTCAGATAGTGCACTGTGCCCTCAGCACCTCCAAACACCGAGAGGTGGCAGGGACATAAGGCTGGAGGGAGCTCAGGGAAGCAAAAGCCTGAAGGTCACACAGCAAACCTGGTGTACACACGTTTCCGCTGTGGTGTTCCCCCTGGGAGCCGCACAGTTCTGAGGTGCTGCGGAGAGGGGAAGTGACCAGGCCTGGACACTGGAAGATACAGCCTCCTGTCCGCTGCTGCGGCTGCTATTTATAGCCCAGCCAGGAGAAGCCAAGACAGGCAGCGTCAGCTTCCTGCACACCAGTGCCTGCTGCAGCCAGCTAGCCAGTAACGGTGACACCAAGGGGAACAGGCTGGGTGAGGGCAAAGGTGTGGGTGGTGGTGCCCAGGTCTGGGCATATGGACCCAGGACTTTCCCCAGAACAGAACAGGCCCTGCCTGTGACAACTGCCAACCAAAGAAAGACCCTGTGAGCTGTGTATCCTGAACCAATGACACTGCCCCTCTGTGCCTTCGTTTCCCGCTCTGTAAACATTTTTGGCCAAGCTGGGTTGTAAGACTTAAATGAACTAACCAGGATGTGTGCCATGCAAGCTTGCCATACATCACCCCCACCAACTCAGGGCCTTCTCTGGGACATCCTCACCTCTGCCCCTCACTGCCCAGATAGCAGACACCAAAGGTGAGGAGGGGCCACCCCACACCAGGACGCCTGTAAAAGCAGTGCCATTAAGCTCCTACAAAGCCCAGAGACCCCCAGCAGCAGCAGGCTCAAAGGCATCCACCCAAGCCCCTAGCCACCAGCAGCTGTGACAGCACCCATGAATGTGTATGTGCAAATGGCCACCCTCATCATAGTGGCCACTCCCCCACATGGCTAGGAACAGTCACCCCATTCTCTATATGCACAAACTGAGGGGAGAGTAACACAGAGGAGTTCTGCCCAAGAAAGGCAGAGGGACTATGTTTCCCCCGAGGTAACTGTGGTCTCCTCTCTTGCCAATAGCAGACATGCCTCACAGACGCTGGGGATCCCCCCCCCAGAAAGCTGCCTGGGGGAGCTGGTTTGCGTCCCACAGACCTTGCTTCCTGAGGCAAAGGGGTCATCTCAGGCCACAGTAAAACCCAGAGGCAACCCACCCATGGGAACAAAAGCTTAACATCCCTCCCCGGCCCCTGGGGTTCAACAGCTGTGATGCCCCAGCTTCCTCCAACAAACGGCAGTGGGAACATCAACACAGCAAGGCAAAAACAGCAGCAAGCCCTGAGCCAAGTTCTGAAGTTTTCTGAGTGTTCACAGCACCAAGCAATAAGCACCTTCCAGTGCGACCTCACCCAACCTTCCAAACAACCTGGAGACAGGAATCTGACTAAGCCCATTTGATGGATGGGGAAATGGAAATATGAAGGCCAAAGCAGCCAGAACTCAGTTCTCCTACACCCTGGCCACTCTGGGCCCCACCAGAGGTTCCTATCACCCCCAGAGCTCAGGAGCCAAGCTCAAGGGTAGCAAAGGACGGTCATGACCACCCATGGGAGGAATGGGCAGGGTGTAGCCATATGCTCAGGGACCTGGGGGTCTTCAGGGAGCAGAAGGGGGCCACAGGAGAGGTCACAGGTGTCAGCCAAACTGACGGATAGATGACTTGAGACCCCAACAGGGCACAGGGGTGCCAGGTCAGGCCCTACAACCATAGGTGCCTACTGTGAGCCCGGCACTGATCTGGAATCTGAGATGCAGCAGGGAACAGAGACAGAAGCCCCTGACCGTGGGGAACATCCATTCTAGCAGAGGTGACAAACAGCAAGATAAACAGAACCAGTGGAAACACAGTGCTAAAAAACAACCAAAGGAGAGAGGGAGAGACAGGGCAGACATGGCACAATTTTAAATTAAGTAAGTTAGACAAAGATCACAGAGACCTGAGAGGCATCCCACAGACACCAGGAGAGGGTGCTCCGGGCAGAGCAAATGCAAAAGCACTGGGGTTGCGCCTGTCTGGCGCACTCTGAGAAGCAGCAGCTTGGAGGCTTGAGTGTCTGGAGCACACAGCAGGTGGGACAGGGCAGCTGTGTGGGGCAGATGTGCAAAGCCCCTCCGCCAAGGCAGAAGTTGGCTTTTGTGCTGAGAGGGGAGGGTCTTGGTTGCCTGCTACGGGATCTGGCTGCCACGTAGGGGGTGGGGTGACAGTGTGACAGGAGCCTGTGATAAGCTGTGAACACAGAGCTGCTCCAACAAGGCACAACACACTATTCTCTCACGGGTCCAGAGGCCCAAAATCAAGGGGTCACATTCCTTCTGGGGTTCCAAGGAAGTGTCTGTCCCACGCCTCCCTCCTGGCAGTTCTTGGCTTGTGGTCCCATCCCTCTAGTGCCTACCTTCTCCTAGTGTTCTTAGTCTGTGTGTTCTCTCCTCTTATAAGGACACCAGCCATTGGATTAAGACACCTCCCACCCACTCCAGCATGTCATCTTAACTAATTACATCCACAAAGACCCTGTTTCCAAAAAGGCCACAGGTTCTGGATGGACATAAATTGGCAACAGGGACTCTTTAACCCAGCACAGGGGCCTGAGACAGGCTACAAGAAATGGGGGCGGGGGGAGTAAAAATGGTTGAAAACTTTCCAGAAGGGTGGCAGATACGGGGGAGTACGTACAGTCTCTCCTGCTTATGCCCCCCAAGTTTAATTGGCTATAGAGGTCACCCAGGAGCCACCACTGCAAAGAATCCCCCAAAACCTGACCCCCTGAAAGGAGCCCCTGACTCCTATTGGGCTCCAGAAAGCAACACCCTCTGTGAGACCCCATGCTGGCAGCAGCCTGGAGCTGCACATCCCCACACACCTCCACCCCAAGAAGCTCCCCTACAGGTGTCAGGCAGGTTGCCATGGTCACGGAGACACCACAGCTTGCAGATGATGGTCTCAGAAGGTCTCAGCAGGCACTGCCAGGTTCAGCCTGAGGACAGATAGGATCCCCCAAGGCACCCTCTTCCCGCAGGGCCTGCTGTGGGCACCTTTGGGGCGGGCCTCTGAGACTTGTGACTTACAGCAATCCCCAAAGACCCCGACCCCAGGCCACAGAGAAAAAGCAACTCCCCTTTCCCCTACTCCTCCAGGCCTGCCTGGCCCAAAGTCTCCCCAGCCTCACATGCAGAACTGTGGGGAGCAGGCCACAGGAAGGTGGGGGGGGCAGCAGGTGGTGAGAGGGATTCCAGATTGTTTAGTAAGTGGTGAGAAGCACTGGAGGCTAAGAGAGGTCACACCGCTCCAGTTGCGGGCCCCACTCCTGCCTGTGGAGAGGGGACAGTGGGCATAAGACAATGCCAGAGGCCAGGGAAGAGGCTGCTGCAGGGGCCCTGCAGGCCATTGAGAGGGTGGTTGGGATGCTCACACTCATAGAGGAGCCCAAGTAGGGTCTGGGGGTCAGGGGGAATCATGGGACTGGTTTCCCACAGGTTGGATCTGAGGTCATTTAGGGATATCCCTGAGCAATGGCCAGGAGGCCACTGGGCCCACCCGCCCAACTCAGGTCAGCTCTGTGGGTGTGAGACCCAGGAAGGAGGGAGAAGAGCTGGGACACTGCCTGCAGCCCACGGGGGCCTCAGCTAGCCCTGCTTCACCACAACCTGAAAGACCACATGCCATTCATCATAACCCCATTGCACTGCTGGTTAGGGTTAGGGTACAGAGGCTCTGTTACTTGTTCAAGGTGAGGCTGCTGAGAGACCCATAGTTCCCTCAAGCTCAAATCATAAACCCTAAAGCACAAACACAGGCCACGGAAAACCAAGCCAAGTCTAGGAGATAAGAAACTGGCCCCTGGAAGCCACATGCACACAGGGGCCAGTGGTGGCCAGTCATCCCTTAAGGGGTTCCACCTCCCATGGCCTGCCCTGTGGCTTACTTCTTCCCCACTTCCTTTATCAACTCAAAGAAATATTCCAAGGCCAGCAGGAGGAAGCAGAGACATCTGAAAGCATTAGCAACAAATCTAGACTGCAGGGAGATATCTTAGAGGTTCCTTGGTTTATTCCCTCCAAAACAATTCCAAGGTCTCTAGGCCCTGGAGTGGTGGGCTCTCCACTTCCAGGGCATTCCCTCAAGCCAAAGGTTCTTTATTTTGTTTTACTCTTTTGCAGGTTTTGGCCAGGCCAGGTTTGAACCTGCCACCTCTGATATATGGGGCCGGCGCCCTACTCCTTGAGCCACAGGTGCCACCCCAGACCAAAGGTTCTTAAGGGCCCTGTCAGCCCCCAGTAGGGACCTCTTTCACCATCCAAATCACTCACTGTTATCTTCCCAAGTTGAACTCAAAATGGGTATCCAAAAACCCTGCCCAGTTCTTCCCCAGAGCCTGACCTATATTAAGACACCCTAAGGAGCCAGTCCTTGCTCTCTTCTGAGAGGTGGCAGAACCCCCCTTCTGCCACCCCATGCTCAGGGAGAACAAGCATGAAAACATTTTGCAAAGTATTTTCTTTTGCTTTGCTCCTGCCCCACTTCATTCTGCCCTTCCAGAACTGAGACAACCCTCAGGAATGTTTATGATAAGATAAAATCCCACAGCAAGGTCAGGCCAAAGAAGAATATCAGAGACAAATCTGAAAACAGGATGAAGTAGATAAAACCAAAACACAGACCAGTGATTACTGAAGGCAGGTGATTACTGAAGGCAGGCTGCAAATTTGGTTCTGAGCTTCCTAGCAGCCAAAGTAAAAAGGAAAACAATAATGGTTCTAAGTGACTTTAAAAAATCATGGAAACTATGCAGTTCCATATAGTAGGTACTACAGCAACTATGTAGCACTCTAAAAAAACCTATTATAGTCTCAGGTATCATTTAAGAGGCCAAAAATTGTGCCAGAAGTCAGCCCAACTGCTAGGGGCCTTAACTACTCCCTTTCCTACTGCAGTCTTACAGCAGCAAATTATAACTATGGGCAACAGCCCAGGACAGAAGGAGAGATTTTAGGGCCCACTCAGTATAACATCCTTCTCTGGGTTCCAGTTTCCTCACTAGTCAAAGCCATGGGAGGCTACGCTGAGGGTGAAGAGAATGAGATGATGTATTAGGGACTGGCAAACACGTTCTGTAAAGGGCCAGAGAGTAAATATTTTAGGCTCTGTAGGCCTTCCAGCCTCTGTCATAACCACCCAACTCTGCAAATGTTGTAGCACAAAAGCAACCACAGACAACATGTAAATGAAAGAGCATGGCTGCATGCCAATAAAACTTTATTTATGGACACTGAAATTTGCATTTCATATCATTTCACATGTCATAAAATATTATTCTTCTTTTCATTTTTTTCAACCATTAAAAAGTACAGAAACCATTCTTAGCTCAGTGCACCATATAAAAACAGGAGGTGGGCCGGATTTGTCCCAGGGGCCAGAGTTTGCCAACCTCTGCTTTTTATATGTTCCAGAATAAACTCAAAGTTATAATGCAGGATGTGAATGTGATAGTGAATAAAAGATATGAATGCATGGTGTGATACCATTTGTGTGTTTGTTTTTAAAGAGAACACACACATACAAGTCCATTTAAGGCCGACATATGCCTACAGTTATCTCAGAGAAGAAACTCAAGACACGATAAGCTGTGACTGCCTAGGGGAAGAGAAACCAGGAGGGCAGGAACCGAAGGAAGAGACTCTCTACATTTTCCTGCACTGATTTTTAATATATTTTTTAACAGGTTCATGCATTTTCTTCACTAAAAAAAATAAGTCTTTATGAAGCCTGAAGCAATTGGCAGAGTTTTGAATGCATTACTTTTTGTTCTTCTTTATTTTTTGAAAGAAACATGAAAAGGAACATTTGCCCCAAAAATGTTAATCACAGATGTCCGTGATGTATAGTACTGGCATATC
The DNA here is from genome assembly GCA_963574575.1 of Galagoides demidoff. NCBI lineage: Eukaryota > Metazoa > Chordata > Mammalia > Primates > Galagidae > Galagoides > Galagoides demidoff. The sequence continues at coordinate 7,566 of CAUYQV010047026.1, forward strand.
TAGAGTGCTCTCACTGCTGGAGAAAGTTCTATGGGATGGCACTACCCTAGAGCAGTGGTTCTCAACCTTCCTACTGCCGCAGCCCTTTAATACAGTTCCTGTGGGGCTCGACCCACAGGTTGAGAACCGCTGCCCTGGAGGCTGGTGCAAAAAGAATCTTTCATCACCCAACCCTATGCGGCGAGTAGGTAGCCTTAACCACAGCCACAGATTGCTACTTAAACTTAAGTTAATTAAAATTAAATAACATTACCTGTTCAGTTGCTCAGTGGCACAGGCCACATTTCAAATGCTCACTATCAGGCCAGGCCTAGAACATTCCCCTTCACTACAGGTGTTTACTGCACAGCCTGCCCCAGACCACCCTCCAAAGTAGGCATTATCTTCTTTCCCTTGCTCTTAAGGATAAGGAAACTGCCAGCAGACGTCACAGATGATCTTCTAGTTAGTTATCAACTGAATGAAGCTCAATTCAAAGGAGCCCTTTCTAGAACCTCTAGGGTCTCTTTTTTACAGGTTTCAGGGAAGCTTGGCTCTCCCTCAGGAGACCTCTCTTTCCCCACCTCCACAGCTTCCCCCCACTCTCCAGGCTGCCCATGACCTCCAAGCACTCCAAGTTCCCCCAAATCCCAAGCAGACACCCACTGGTGATTAATAGCAGAATGGAAAATCTCAAGTCTTCAAAGATAGAGAACAGAGCATATCTGTGGCTCGCCTACAGTAGAGGAGCCACCGTCTCCAGAGGGCACCATGCCCCAGCCTGGGGCTCTGGAAAGGAAATCGGTCTGTTAGAGGATCCTTCTCCCTAGGAGGGAGGACCGCGTGGTGCCCAAGCAGCCTGTGAGTAAGGACTCAGGTTCACGCCTAATTCTACAGGGACATCTTCGCTGTCTACCCAGGTGAGCCAAAATGACAATACTAGTTCCGTGACATGCATGGGCTCATTTAATCCTCACAACAATAAAGTCCAAAGTATCATTATCATCATCATCACCATCTCCATCTTAGAGATGTGCAATCGGAAGCTAAGCAATGTGCCCAGAGTCCAAAGCCTGAGGCTGTAGAGCTGAGCAGCAAACCCAGCGTCACGCCTTCTGTCCTAGAACCCTCTCTGCCACCTCATAGGGAGTCGGCACCCAAACTGAGAGGGACAGGGACAGCCCAGCCTGGGTACACTGCTCGTAAATGGCTAAGTAGGAACTTGCAGTGCTGGATCAGCTGCCCTCTTGGGGGTGGCAGATGGCAAGCTCCCAGGTTGTCCTCTAATATCTGGTTAGGGGGATTCTTCATGGACCTGTAGACCCAAAGATCCTTCCCAGAGCAGTATGGAAATGCCAGGCCTCAGAAGTCTCACTTTGCTCTAAAATAAGATGACAATAATGTACCTTTCAACCTTGGGCCACCCTTGCCCCTGGACCTGTGTCCTTGTCTGTAAAATAGGAATAAAACCCCCAGCCACCCCAGGACCTCTCTGGGCTCAAGCCCTCCAGCTACAAAGCACCCCACTGCACCAGGCACTCTAGCCCATGGAGCTTTCTGGAGCATGGTGCTAAATAATTCAAAACCGTGTTTTCATTTCAAAATAAACACAACAACAGTGTCGTGTCGCCAAGGCAAATACCGAATCTGCATGAATGCTTAAGATAAAATGAGACTTCAAAGAAATGCCAGGCACTACCCTCCTCCCCAAACCCTGGGGAGAACAAGTTCTCAGTCTTCTGACCCCTGTGGCAAAAATCTGTAGGTGCTGCTCAAAAAAGAAACAAAATTTCTTTATTCATACGTTTTAAAGTAAGTCTGCAGTAAAATCTTGCAGCACTAACATGATGGTGAGTAATCCAAGTTCTTAATTCTTAATCTCACATCCAAGCTGTGTGACCTCAAGCAAGTCACTTAACCTCTCTGTGTCTCAAATTCACCATCTATATAAAATAGGATAATAATAGCACCAACTCCTAGGCAGTTATGAAGAGTAAACAAGTTAGGCACAGTGCCTCCCACATAGTAAGTGCTTTATAAGCACTGGCTATAGATATAATTGCATTATAGACTGTATTTTCCAGCACTGAGAACAAAAGTTTACATGACAATTGTGAAGTTGGTTCCCTGCCCCCAAGGTTCAGCAAAGAATGCCCAGGTGACCTTTCTAAACATCACTCCCCTGGAGACCCCACATACCCACCAGAGAGACAGAGGTCTTCTAAGCCAGCAATAACCCAGGCTGGGCCCCTCCCACCCCCTCCTCAGGCAGGAATTACTGGCTCCTGCAAGCAGTTCCCCCCTCTCAGAGGTGTCACCTGGGGAAACTGTAGTTTGGCATCTGAGATATGAAAAGGAAAACAGAGAAGGGAAAAACCCGCACACACAAATAAAAGCTCTCAATCCCCTGTCAACAGAGGTAAAAGGAGGGGGAGCAAGCCCAGCTCTCCAGCCTTAAGATCTGTCTCACAAACAGGACCCAGGAGCCCCCTCCGCTGGGTCAAGGCTAGGTTACACACAGGTGCTACCCCAAGCCCCCATCTCAGAGTAAAGCACCAACTTCTCCACCCACAGGCCGCAGGATGGGAGGTGGGAACACAGAACAATGCACCCCTCTCAGCCAGGGAGAAACCAGGACAGGCAGCCCCCACACCCCACAGGAGTGGGGGACTCAGCCCGGGGACTCCTGGGGGCACCTTCCAACACCAGCCAGCAGGTGGGTGTCAGCCCTCCCCAGCTCTGGGCTTTCTTTCATGGAGCTCAATTCGTGTTTGCAGAGCTCTGGGAAATCTTTAGGAGGAGGTATGAGTATTATTAATTGGGGGGAAAGAACGGATTATGCCAAATAAATCCCTCCCACGTAGGCAAACCCTAGCTGAGAGGGGGAGGGAAGTGAGCACAGGCCCAAGAGCAGGTCTCCATCCCTCACCGGGCCTGACAGCCACATTACCATTTACATGGATTTATCAATAGTATTGATCCCCGAGCCAGCCCAGTGTAAAGAGCTCAGTGGGAAGAGGCCAGCGCTGGGGCCCGCTCGCGCCGCCCCCACGTCTAGGCACCACAGACTCCCCCGGCACCCTGCGGCGGCGGCAGTAAATTTCCAAGCAGGGACACGGCAGGCGGCAGAAGCCAGACAGGGCCCGGGATGCCCTCGCAGCAGCAGCCACCGCCGCCGCCGCGCGAATCTACCACTCACGGGATCTGTCACCCATCCCCACCCCGGCAACCTGCACAAACAGACTCAGACTTTGCATCTGTTCAATGGCTGATGGCACGTGCCCTTGAAAAGAGGGGTGGGTTTGGAAAGAAGACCCTCTCTCTTCACCAGATAGCCCCCCCAGCCCCAACCTCCAGGCAAAGGTAAGGCGCCGCTTTGCACAAGGTTTCCAGCCAAGTACTGAACCCAAAAATAAGAATAACACAGTAGTCATACTAACATATACAAGTAAGTTTACGTATTATGACAGAGGGTTTTAACAATCCTGTGAACTCGGTACTATTTTTACTCTCATAGATGAGGCACAGAGAGGTTAAGCAATTTGTCCAGGGTCACACTGCCAGTAAGGTGGCAAAAGTCAGACTTGAACCAAAGGAGCTGACTTGCAGAGGAGGCCCAGCTATCCCATGTCACAAGCTTCTCTGATTGCTGTTCCCCCTGCACACCCCCGCCCCCAATAAGACCACCCACGATGTACACAGCAGTGCCCTGGGTAGGCCTCCCAGCATGCCTGGCCCAGAGAGCCCCTTATACGTGAATATCAAAGCAGCCGCAGATCTGGCTTAAAAAGGGCAAAGTCAAGGCCACCGATAACACATCCCAACGTGCCCAGAGCTCCCCCACCCAGCCCACAGGGATCCTCTACCTTAGCTCTCCTCTCCCCCTCCTTCCCTGCCTCACACATCCTCCAAATCTGCAAAAAGGGGAAAAAAAAATCATAATAAAACCAGTTCTCACCATCAGGGGGGAGGAGGAAGGGGAGGAAAGGAGGAGGCTGAGCCAACAGAACAGATCCGCCCCCGCTGCCTGCACCAGACCCTCTGAGAGCCAGAGCGCGCGACAGGCGGCGGGAGGACACTAGCTTCCAAAAAATAAACCTACTAAGTAAAAATAACGTCAGGCGCCCCCACGCTAATTGGGCCCCGGCGGCAGCGGCTCACAGGTACAGAGTGTCTCTCCCTCCCGCCCGCCTTGCCCTCCCTCCCTCGGGCGTTTGCCTGCAAGTGGCTGGGGTGGGGAAAGCGCACCCCAAGGGTGCCTGCACTCCCCGCATGTCTCCGGGGAAACTCCCCTCAACACAAGGGCCTGGAGTTTCCCAGGGCAGCCCAAATGTGATCAGCTCTGAATTCCAACTTCCAAAACTAGTGGCATCCCAAGTGTCCGCACGGCCCGGGGGAGGGGCCAGGAGGCGGCCCAAGGAGGCGTCACCAGACTCAGGAGGCAGGTCCAGACACCCAGACACCATCAGGAACACCGGTCTGCGGGGGAGGGGGAAAGAACGGGCACCTCTCCCTGGGGGACCTGCTTAGCACCCTCTGGCCCCTTCCCCTGGAGGAGAACTGCTAGCTCCCCCCACCTCGACTGCCGGGAACCCCCATGAGACCTTCCAGAACAGCCAAGCGAGGGAGCTGGGGGTGCCATCTCCAAGGGCTCCGCAAACCCGCGCTGCCTGTCGGAAAATAAGGCGCAGTATCTTCCCCAAGTCTTGGGGATGCGCTGGGGGAGAAGGTGCGCATGGCAGCCAAGCCCCCAAGGCTGGCGCACAAGGTAGGGGGCAGCCCTACGCGTTTCCAAGGCGCCCCTCGCCCACCCCAACGCCACTTCCCTCCTTCCCGCCCCCTCGCTGGGGAGCTGGAGTTCCCCTAAGTTCCCAACGCCCCCAAGCACGCGGGCTGCAGTGTCTACAGGGCGCCTCGCTCCGCAGCAAGCCACCCCCCAAGAGCGCCAACTCGGGAGTGCAGGGGCCCCGCCAACTCCGCCGCGTGCGCAGCCTGATCTTCCCTCGGTCCCCCGGAAGCGCGTCCAGCGCCTCCCCCTCGACCTCGGCGGGGACCCTCGGCCCCAACTCACCTCGTGAGGGTGGCAGTGGTGGCGCCCCACCTCGGAGCGCACTCGGGCCGCCCGGGCGCTCAAGCAAGTGGCGGTGCCGATCGGGCTGGGGGCGCGCAGCAGGCCGGGCCTCTGGCGGGGACGAGATCCTCCCGCCGCCGCCTCCTAGGACGCCGGCCCCGGGTACCCGGCCGGCAACTTGGCGCGCATCGCGGGGCGCAGGGCGCGGGCGCACGGCTCGGGCGGGGCGCGGGCGGACGCGGGGCTCCGATGCGGCCCGGCCTGCCCGCTGCTCCGCGTTCCCTGGCGGCGGCGGCGGCGGCGGCGGCGGGAGGGGGAGGAGGAGGCGGGGCGGGAGCCCGGGAGGCGGCGGCTAGGCCTCGCAGCTCCGGGCTCCCCGCCTGCACCGACGCGCCCCGGCCCGGCCCCCTCTGGCTCCTTAAAGGGCCCGCGCAGCCTCCCCAGGCCCTGTGTGTACCCACGCGCGAGCACGCATGCTGCCATACACACACACAGTCACACACTCTCTCTCTCTTTCTCTGTTGGGCGCGACGTCGAGTTTCTTTTTGGAAGCTCCCAGAGGAAGAAGGAGGGGGCAAAACGCCTCCCGAGGCCCGAGATTTCTTCCTCCTCCCCAGCCCCAGACACTTCCCTGGAATCGCGTTTCAGCTATTAAATTATAACTCTGGAGTGGCCAACGGATGGGGAGGGGTGCACAGGAAGGGCCACACACAGGGCCTTTAGGGACACATTACAGACGCGCAGGGACACGCACGGTGGAGCAGTCAGAAGCTGAAGCAGACACTGGAACACAGGACTCTCGCCAGGGACATAAACACTTTGAGCCTCAGCAGACAGGAGATCTAGCCCAGGTGAATACACCGCAAAACTCTCAAGCCACCCGCAGAACCGCGCAGCAGAGGCTGGAACATAAACTGAAATATGAGAGCGCACAGATAAACACAGGGACACACTCACTAGAATGTCAGTTTCATGAGGGCAAAGATTTCTTTTTGTTCACTGCCCCTATCACAGTGGGGACTCTATAATGTGTTGCTGAGTGAACTTCCACTTGGGGACATTCAGGGACACAAATGCACAGACAATGCATGCAGCAAGCCTGCCTGTGATCCCCACACACGGACACATACAGAAGCATGCCCAGGGAAGCCACACACACCCAGCCTGCTCAAGCATGCAGTCGGTCTCAGGCAAGCACACATGTGCTTGTCCACCCCCACCCCCCCACTGCAGACATTTCAGTGCTCCAAGAGGAACCTGGCCCTACTTGCTGCCCTGACACCCCTATGTCCTCATTCAGCCCTCCTTCCCCCCACAAGTTTGTGGTCTCAAACAAGGGAAGAGCTTTTTAAACAGCAAAGGGCATGGGAGCCCCCCCCCCCCCCAGCTTTCCCCTAAGATGTTGGAGAGTTTGAATTTTTTTTTTCAGTTCAACTTTCCTTTTTTGGAGTGACGTCTCAGCAGATTCAGTTCTGCCATCTGCCAACATCTGAGAACCCCCAGGGAGATGGGGAAGGCTGTGGTGGGGAGGCAGGGGGAGGCAGCCCTGCGGTTTCCAGGGGCCCCATGCCTGCGGGGGTGCTGGGGTTGCCTGCCTCCCCTGCAGCGGGATCCCTCTCTATCCCCTTAGGCTTTTAGTTTATGGGCTTTATTTGGAGGGGGGAAGGTTGTGCATATCTGGGCTGACAAAATCTGGAAAAAAGGAAGTGTATGCAGAGAGGGAGCAGTTTGCAGTTTGGAACAGGAGGGGGTCATAGGTCAGTGTCCCCTCCCTCCTCATTCTGACTCTAGTTCTGCCTAGCCAGACCGTGGGAATACACGCGCAAAAAGCCAGACAGGCAGAAGGAAGGCCCTCTCCCAAGGGGCCTGGGGGAGGAAAGGGAGGGCACCTCTCAGCGGCCCCACCCCTCCTGGCAGCCCACCTAAATTACCTGGGAATACTCTTAGAATTTGCATCTTAGTGCTATTCAGCTCTGGGAGTTGGCACTGAAGGATGACCATCTGGGGTGTCTTCAGGGTTTCCTTGGCCTAGGGAGGGGGTCAGGTAGGCTATCAGCTTTGCAACATCACCCGGAATCTCTTCTTAGGGAGGCGATGTTGTCTGGCCTTGAAGACGTTACAGATGGAAACACTGAGGAGAGGGGAAGATGTTTTTCTGAAGAGGTGCTCATGTTCCCATTCTTGGTTCCCTGACTATAAATTGGAGTTATGAATTCCACCCTCACAGGCTGCAGGGAGCAAGACAACCGTGGAAGGAGCGCTTAGGGTTTCTTCTCAGGCTCTTCTGAACTCCCCTCAGAAGCCCTCAGACCCCACATGACAAGTGGAGAAACTTAGGCCAAGGGAGACAAAGATGCTGCCTCAGCCACTGCTGATTCCATGGAGAGGGCTGTAAAGGAGTGATCCCTGCCTGGCCCCAAGCCTCTCCAAGATTAGCACCAAAGTTGCTACTCTGTTTCCTACTGGGCTCTTAGTGACAGCCCCAGGGATCTACAGCTTTGAAAAACTGCAGAGGAACCTCTGCCCCCAAACAGCCTCTCCCTCTAGGCCCCCTGGATTGTGGGTTAGAAAAAGTAATAGCTAAGAGCTTCCCAGACGTCTCAATTGCCCTTGTGAAGGAAAGACTTTCAATATACCCATTTTACAGGAGAAAAAGACTGAGGTTGAGTTAGGGAAGACACCTGAGAACATTATGCAGCACATTGTAAGTGGCCCAGGCCAGACTGGAACTGGGTAGGCGCCTGTCCTGCACACTCAGAATGCTCTTCCCAAGCTAGCACCAAATTCTACCCTTAGGCTTTGTCTCTACTGTCCTCCTCCCAATCATTCAACCATTCCTTCCTAAATGCTTGCCAAACCAGTTAGGCTCATCCTGCCTCAGGATGTTTGTGCTTGCTCTTTCCTCTCCTTGGGACCGCAATCTCTCTTCAGCTCCCAGCTTGGTGTCTCTTTAGAGACTTTCTTGCTGGTCCTCTGACTCTACAGAATAGCCTAGCTGAGGCACTTGCTAACTCAACACTCCATGCATTTTCTTCACCATTTATTGCCACCTGAAATTATCTTGGGCATTTATTTATCACTTATATGTTGTTCTTTGTCACCAGAATGTCAGCTCCGTGACAGCAGAGAGCTGTCTAGCTCATAGCTGTATCCTCAGCATATAGTAGGCACTTGTTAAAATGTGCTAAGAGTGAATGAATGAATAAATGAATGCCACAGGCGAGGAGAGGAGGCTGCTGGTGGTCAGGTGTGGCCCTCGAATATCCAGACGCAAGTGGGCATGGCCAATCTGTTTCCTGCCTGCCAGCACTTGCTTCTCGGGCATATTTCAGGGCTAAACCTTCACCTGTCCAGTTGGTCTCAACCTGTGGGTAAGTGGGGGCCCTTCAGACCCCCACCTGACACTTAATTGAGTGTTAATGGGCAGTCAAACTAACAGCCTCTCCAGTAGGCTGCCCACACACACACACACAAAAATGCCCCTGAGCAGGCACTTCTGGGGTCAGAACTCACTCACGAAATGTAGTGCCCAGAGAAGCCTCCTTCTTAGCTGCCCTAAGAGCCCTGGGCTGGAGATGGGGTCACAGTTAAGAGACCTGTGTCACACTCAGTGGCAACCCAAAGACACCTAAGTAAGCATCCCTGGAGCCAAACCTGGTGTGCACTGTGTCAGTGCAGAAAATTCTTACGTACATTTTTCATACTTTCGACGTGCTTTAAAACAAACGGAGGCCCTGGGACCTGGCAGGACTAGCCAGCCAAGCCTGGAGGAGAGGTGAATAAATGACCTGGGTGGGGTCTGTCAGCCCTGAGGCATTCAGTCACCCTTGTTTAAAGCACACAGGTGGCCAAAGGAAATACCAAATGCCTCTGGGGGAGGAGGGTGAGCAGTCGGCTGGGGCTGCCTATTTTTGACCCCTGGGTCCCCAGGCCAGTTTTCCTCGTGCCTAGGAGCAGTTCTCCCCCAAAGTGGAGGGACTGGCTGGGGTGGGAAGTCTGAATCTTCCTTTGTGGAAAAGGGACCATCTTCCAAAAGTGTAGGCGGAGGGAAAGTGGTTTCAATGAACACGTCACAGGTTTATTCATTCAATATGTAGTTACCAAGCACCTACTGTGTACCAGGCACTGTGGGACCAAGCAGTAAAGGCGAACCCCCTTAGTAGAAGAGGGGAGTTGACACTAATCATGGGAAGTCATCATAAACTTCACATCCTCAGCAAGGACACTGCCTGGACATAAAGAAATAGGCCCTGAAGCCAGCTCTATAGAGGGGAAGAAAAATGCTCTGGCATTCAAAGCCAAGTTAAATTTGTAGGGGATTTTCAGAGGACAGACCCTGTTCTTTCTGCCATAGAGGCAGAGTCCAGGGGCCTCTCCCATCTCACAGTCCTGCAACAGTACCACTGAGAATGTCATTCAGAACCCGAGCTTCCCCCAACCCTTGCTGCAAGAAATTGCAGTGTCACCCCCGGCTTTCTCCAACCGCTGTGCCTTTGTGGAAGACACTGTTTGCATTTCAGAAAGAATGAAGCAGAGAACAAAATCAGGCCCCTCTCTGGTAAGCTGGATGATGATTTCTGAAGATCAACAACTCACTTTCTCCCAGGGCAGCATTTCTGGGAGTTGTCAGGGCTGACCCAGCTGGGGCATCTACTTGGGTCTTTGCTCTCAGGGGTGGGAACACAGAAGTGCACCATCAAGGGGGTGACACCCAGGGACCAGGTCTCCTTAATGGCCCACAGTGAGGCTAGCCAAGAAGATCCTTCCATCCCTCCAATGAAGGAGTCCGCAGCTTCTAGCAGCTGAGACCAGGCTGTGTCTTCCTACAGGGGCAGATCTCCAAGGGACATTATTTAGCTCAAAAGCAGGTACGTGAGCAGTGTATGCAGTGAGGTACTTGTTGTGCTTTAAAAAAAAAAAAAAAAAAAGGCTGGGGGAGGAGGGAGCAGGAGGAGTAAATGTGCTTATTCATGCTTGTCTAAGCAGGGACACTTCTGGAAGGAGAATCACCCCTCATTTGTGCCCACTGCACATGAGGCACTGTGCTAGGGGGAGGAGGCACAGCAGTGATGGAGACAGTCAGTCTCTGCCCTCGTGGAGCTGACATTCTAAATGGGGTGATGCATAATTAAAATGAAACAAATAGATTCATGCGAAGGTGGTTAAGTGTCTGAGAAAAATGAATCAGGCAAGGAGGATAGTGGTGACAGGGACAGGAAGGGAAAGAGCTACGCAGTATCTGGGCAAAAGCAGAACAGAGAAACAATCAATGCAAAGGCCCTGGGGTGGGGACATGCATGGCACATTTCAGGGAGGACTCAGGCTGGCCTGAGAGATGAGGAGAGGGGGTGGTGTGGGCAGGAGAGGCGGGACACTTGGCAAGAGCCGGGGCTGGGGTTGGAGAGGACATACAACAAATTGATACCAGAGGTTGCCTCCAAGGTAGGGGAAAAGGAGTGTGACCAGGTCAGGTGAGGGTGGCACCCTAGGAAATGGGGGCTGAGGGAGAGAATGACATGCTTTGACCAGGTCCCTTATGAAATGTAAAGATAGAAAAATTTTTTTTAAAGCGTGGACATCTGGTTTTGGATATCCCTGTGTGTGTTGCTGGAGTCTTTCGAGACCCAAGGAGGTCTCCTTTCCGACATCTTTGGACCACATTTACTGTTTCTCAGCCTCCCTGAGAATGTCAGGAATTAGCCTCTGGGTGGCCTGACCTCCTGGTTGGGCCTGGGAAGCCAAGAAAAAAAGCCCCTGCCTTCCCAGGGCAGCTGTAGCTGTGCAGATACTGTCGCTGCTGGTTACTGCTGGTTACCACACCATTTCCCAAAGCAGCCCTGACCCAAACTGCCCTGTGTACGTGGCCAGACCTCAGCCCCTGGTCAGGTGAGATCAGAACCCAGAGGCTTATCCATACTGGAAGAGACCTGAAGACTTGGAGCTGAGATTGTGTGTCCTTCCTAGGGCCCCTCTGGCATCTCTGGCTTCTCCCTGACAGAACCAGTAATACTATAATTCTCATTTTTAAAATATTAATGCAGGTCAGATGCAGTGGCTCATGCCTATAATCCCAACACTCTGGGAGGCTGAAGTGGAAGAATCACTTGAGCTCAGGAGTTCGAGACCAGCCTGAGCAAGAGTGAGACTCTATCTCTACTAAAAACAGAAAAACTAGCTGGGTGCTATGGTGGGCACCTGTAGCCCCAGCTACTTAGAAGGCTGAGGCAGGAGGATCCCTTGAGCCTAGGATTTTGAAGTCATAGTCTTCAAAATCTGTCCCCCCAAAAATAATAATAATAAGTTTTTTGTTTTGTTTTTTTTAGACAGAGCCTTAAGCTGTCGCCCCGGGTAGAGTACCGTGGCATCACAGCTCACAGCAACCTCCAACTCCTGGGCTCAAGCGAGTCTCCTGCCTCAGCCTCCCAAGTAGCTGGGACCACAGGTGCCCGCCACAACCCCCAGCTATTTTTTGATTGCAGCCGTCATTGTTGTTTGGCAGGCCTGGGCTGGATTCAAACCTGCCACCTTAGGTGTATGTGGCTGGCACCTTAGCCACTTGAGCCACAGGCGCGGAGCATAATAAGGTATTAATAAAGGCACCCTCTATCAGTTGTTTTGGGGAATTATTAAAAGCCTAGCCCAGCCCATAGAAAATGCACAAGGCTCTAACTCTAGGTAGGGTGGGGCATCACCCATCTAGCAAGTTAAAGTTCAAAGACTGTCTGCAGATCTGGGTTCATCTCCTGACTTTGACATCTCATTCAGTCACCCAACAAACATGTATTAGGCTGACCCTGGGACCCAGCAGTGAACAATTCACATGGAGTTCATTTTCTGGAAGGGCAGAGGTGGGGACACCGTGCGTGGCTGGGCTTGTTCAACATCTATCTATTCTTCCTCCTCTTGATGTGTCTTCCTGAAAAGCAGAAGTCACGATCATGTTTTCCAGGCTCCCTCACAGCTAGAGTTCCATGTAGATTCTGGTCCCACCAATTCATTCATAACACACAAATTCAGAACTGATCCATGGAATGGAGAGAGGGTCCAAATACCTGTTGGGCTGGGTGGACGGCAGCAGTGGGGGCAGGCTCTGAAAGTGGTATCAGTAGGGACAATCTTATTCAGAGGGTGGTTTCCCAGCCAGGGGCAGGGGGGCACTGCTCCCTAGCAGCCCAGTCCCATGGTGTGTCTCTGAGCATCAAGGCCCGAAGGTTCTCCTCAAGTGAACAGGCTACTTAACACCCTGCTGGGAGCCCTATGACTGCCCTTTGAAATTGAAGGTGTTAGAAAGCAAAACAGCAAAGAAGGAAAGAATATAGCCACAGATGGTGATGGCTGCCTGCCTGGAAGGCAGCCACTTAGGGACAGAGAGAGCCAAAAGGAAGAGGGGGAGGATAGGTTCCGTATTAGGTGACCAGGGTTACCTCAGTGTCTCCCTAAGGAAGTGACATGCATTCTAGGAGGCAGGCAGCATTCCAGGTGGAAGGAAGAGCAGATGCAAAGGCCAAACCATGGGAAATGACTTGATATGTTACAAGAGTGAAGTATGAGGATGGCAAAGTCATTTTACTTCCTTGAGCCTCAGTTTTCCTCATCTGTAAAATGGGGCTGGACTCCCTGTCTGGCCAAAGTCACTAGTGGTTGACTGGGTGAACAAAGCAACAAAATTAATACATAAGGGCATATTGTCATTTCAGATCATGTTGAATAGATCAGATCATGAAAGAATAATAATAAAGCCAGGTGGGACAGAGGGTAGTCAGGGAAGGCCTTCTAGGAGAGATGACAATGGGGCACAGACCTGAATGAAAGGAGCCAGCCATGGCGATATCCACAGAAGAGTTGTTTTAGGCAAGGGGAGTGGCAAGTGCAAAGGTCCCACAGTAGGACAGGTGAACTTGGCAAACACCAATGCTCTTGCATGCCACAGTGAGCACTGCAGACTTCCCTGCAAACACAAGGGAGACCCTGAAGGGTTTTCAGCAGGACTGTGTTCAGCCTGGAGCATGTTTCAGAATTGTTATCCCTTCGAGCAGCATGAGGTGGGAGACCAGAAAGCTATTTCAATGAGAAATGATTAGTGTCAGAGTAGGCCCAGTGCAGCAGGTGGAGGAAACAGATGTAGAAGGGGCTCATAAGGTGAGGTATGGGGACCCACCTCAACCTCAGGCACTCAGCATGGGGGAGGGGCCTGCAGGTGCTGAGCATGGACACAAGTCTGGCCTAGGAAAGGGAGTGGAGCCCATTTGTGCCTATACAACAATTTGATTTGACAGCAGCATAGAAGAAAAATTCCAATCTGTGTCCCCTGTGATCCTTTTGAAGCTCTTTGTGAAAAGACACACACTGGAGCTGGGGGGCCTACTCTGTTCTCAGGACCACTGGGGTCCAACCCAAGGCAGCAAAGGTCCAGATGCAGGTGGGGCAGACCTGGGAGGGTCCAGAGCATCCATCCCATTATCTCTCTTTACCTCCCCATGCCCCAGTCTCCTCTTCTGTAATATGAGGTTCCTATAAGCCCCTTCCTGAGTGATCCTGAGAATTAAATGAGATACTGGGTGAAAAGCCTTTAGTTTGAGGCCATGCTGGGACCACATAAATATCACCATAGCAGGAGACGTGGGTGGGGAGTGGAGCAATCAGGGATGACTTCCCGGTAGAGGCATGGCCAGTACTGAGACTGGCTATTAAACAGCTAAGGCAAGCTGGGCTCTTACAACCTGCCAAGTTCATGTTTGAACTTCTGGAATCCCTGCAAGAGCCCTTGGAATCAGCCCTATGGTATTAGACTCTGTTGCTGAAGTAACAAATTTAGCACCTTCGTTCCTGGAGATCAGAAGTCAGGAATGGGTCTCACAGGGCTGAAATCAAGGTGTCACCAGGGCTGGTTCCTTCTGGAGGCTCTTAGGGAAAATCTGCTCCCTTGCCTCTTCTAGCTGCTAGAGGCTGGTGGCCTTGTGTCACCCCAATCTCTGTTTCCATCATCACGTCTCTTCTCTGACCTTCTGGTCTCTTTTATAAGGACCCTTGTTAGGACATTGGGCCCACGTGTGTAATCCAGGATAATCTCCCCATCTCAAGATCCTTAACTTAATCACATCTGCAAAGCCCCTTTGCCACAGAAGGTAATGTATTCACAGATTCCAGGGATTAGGAAGTGCACACGTAGGGGTTGTGATCCGCCCTTCCATGCCTATCTCATACATGAGAAAACTGAGGTTTTTTTTTTTTTGAGATGGAGCCTCAAACTATCCCCCTGGGTAGAGTGCCATGGCAGCTATCCCCCTGGGTAGAGTGCCATGGCATCACAGCTCATAGCAACCTCCAACTCCTGGGCTCAAGCGAGTCTCCTGCCTCTGCCTCCCAAGTAGCTG
>CAUYQV010047027.1:0-14235 GCA_963574575.1 Galagoides demidoff
TTTCTGAAAGTAGAATATAAATGTCTTAACACAATAACTAGGAAAATGACATAAAGGCTATGTTAACCAGTTTGATGAAAATATTTCAAATTGTATATGAAAACACCACACTGTACCCCATGATTGCATTAATGTACACAGGTATCATTTAATTAAAAATAATAACAATAATAATACTAGAAGAAAGTACAGGGAAAACCCTTGAAGAAATCGGCTTGGGCAAATATTTTATGAGGAGGACCCCCCAGGCAATTGAAGCAGCATCAAAAATACACTACTGGGACCTGATCCAACTAAAAAACTTCTGCACATCCAAGAGCACAGTAAGTAAAGCTAGCAGACAGCCCTCAGAATGGGAGAAGATATTTGCAGGGTATGTCTCTGATGAAGGTTTAATAACCAGAATCCACAGAGAACTCCAATGTAGTAGCCAAAAAAGAACAAGTGATCCCATCTCAGGGTGGGCAAGGGACTTGAAGAGAAACTTCTCTGAAGAAGATGGGCACACAGCCTACAGACACATGAAAAAAATGCTCATCATCCTTAATCATCAGAGAAATGCAAATCAAAACCACTTTGAGATATCATCTAACTCCAGTAAGATTAGCCCACATCACAAAATCCCAAAACCAGAGATGTTGGCGTGGATGTGGAAAAAAGGGAACACTTCTACACTGCTGGTGGGAATGCAAACTAATACGTTTCTTTTGGAAAGCTGTTTGGAGAACACTTAGGGAACTAAAAATAGACCTGCCATTTGACCCTACAATTCCTCTACTAGGTATATGTACAGAAGACCACAAATCACATTATAACAAATATATACATACCAGAATGTTTATTGCAGCCAAATTCATAATTGCTAAGTCATGGAAGAGGCCCAAGTGCCCACTGACCCATGAATGGATCAATAAATTGTGGTATATGTACACCATGGAATATTATGCAGCCTTAAAGAAAGATGGAGACTTGGCATGGTTCCTGTGTCTCAAGTGGCTAAGGCGCCAGCCACATACACCTAAGGTGGCGGGTTCAAATCCAGCCTGGGCCCACCAAAAACAACAATGATGGCTGCAACCAAAAAAAATAGCCAGGCATTGTGGTGGGCACCTGTGGTCCCAGCTACTTGGGAGGTGAAGGCAGGGGGACTCGCTTGAGTCCAGGAGTTGGAGGTTGCTGTGAGCTGTGATGCCACAGCACTCTACCCAAGGGGACAGCTTGAGGCTCTGTCTCAAAAAAAAAAAAAAAAAAAAAAAAAGAAAAATGGAGACTTTACCTCTTTCATGTTTACATGGATGGAGCTGGAACATATTCTTCTTAGCAAAGTATCTCAAGAATGGAAGAAAAAGTATCCAACGTACTCAGTCCTACTATGAAACTAATTTGAAAGCTATAACCCAATTATAGCCCAAGAATATGGAGAAATGGGATAGGGAGGGGAGGGGAGGAGAGAGGATGGGTAAATGGAGGGTAATTGGTGGGACCACACCTACGGTGCATCTTATACAGATACATGTGAAACTTACTAAATGTAGAATATAAATGTATTAATATATATAACTAAGAAAATGCCATGAAGGCTATGTTAACTAGTTTGATGAAAATATTTCAAATTGTGTATAAATTGGCTCGGTGCCTGTGGCTCAATTGGCTAAGGCGCCAGCCATGTACACCTAAGGTGGCGGGTTCAAATCCCCAGCCCAGGCCGCCAAACAACAATGATGGCTGCAACCAAAAAATGGCTGGGCGTTGTGGCGGGCGCCTGTGGTCCCAGCTACTTGGGAGGTGGAGGCAGGAGACTCGCTTGAGCCCAGGAATTGGAGGTTGCTATGAGCTGTGATGTCATGGTACTCTACCCAGGGGGATAGCTTGAGGGTCCGTCTCAAAAAAAAAAAAATTGTGTATAAATTTTATCCCATGACTGCATTAATGTACACAGTGATTTAATAATTTAAAAAAACCCTGAGATTATTCTTTGCTAGCATACTAAATGAAATATTACAGATAATTAATCCTTCAGAGAGAAGGAAAATGTTTGTCGTAATATCTAAGCCAACCAATAAATGGATAATAATGATAAATGAAATGATTTGATGAGAGAAATATAATACTTAGAGATATTGCAGGTTTGGTTCCAGACCACTGCAATGAAGAAAGTATCCATAGAAAGGGAGTGACATGAATTTTTTAGTTTCCCAGTGCATACAAAATTTATGTTTACACTCCACGATAGTCTATTAAGTGTGCTATAACATTATGTCTTTAATATAAAAGATGTATAATCTTCATGTGTCATGAAATTTTATTCTGTAATTATATTTTTGTTTTCTATATGTTATGATGTTTTGAAATGTTGTGCAGGAGTATTTGCTGGCTGGGGAAAGACTGCTCCTCCCAGAGCTAGTTAATTCCTAACCTGGTAACTTGCCTGAGAGCACTGCTTTCATATACAAACCAACCCATCCCAAATCCATCTCCGAACCACCTCCTTTAGCTTACTCTTACCCACCACTCCAGTATTTCCCCTGCCCTAAATCCCAGGGTCAGGTACCAGACAAATAAGGACAACACTGTACCCAAAGCCCTTGTGAATTATTTCAAATTCCCAGTCCTAACATGTCTACTCCACCCACCTTGCCTTTCCCAAAGAAATCACAAGAAACTGTGTCCTATGCTTTCTCCTCTTTTCTGTTTCCTGACTGACAGGAAGTTTCCCCCTCTCCCCCTACATGTACGCCTGCCCCTCATTTCTATGGGAACTTTGAGTAACATCAAGCTTTTCTTTCAATGGCATTGAACTCAGTCACCTTTACAAATTAAGAACAGAATGTTACCAGAATTTCTTTCTGCAGTAGGTTCTTGGTCTCAGGGAGGTTCAAAGACTGAACCTATGCACCACAGAAATCGGCGATAAGATAGGATTTATTATGGATGATAGAAAGGAATAAGGAAGGGAGGAAAGGCACCAGAGCCTCAGACAGAAGGGGGAGACCCAAGTGGGAATACCCCCATGAGTCTGTTATCTAGGAGCTTTTGTACTGTTTTTTCAGAATTTTAATTGGCCAGGACTTGACTGACTTCAATGTTAATTAGCGACTGAAAGAGATTTTCCCAAGGTGGGGGGAGTCTCAGCAGGGGTCCACACCAGAAGGGGCTTAGCTTACTGGAAAAACTGCTTTTCTCTCGTCCTGTTTGCATTCAGAGAGTGCAGTTTTGGAGAGAAAAGGTCTGTTGGCTTTCCAGCCATAAGTGGGAGAAACCCTGTATCAAGAGCACGAATCATATTATTCTTTTAATTTTTTCCCACTCAGTTACAAATGTAAAACAACATTCTTAGGTTGCAGGTAGTGGCAGTTTACCAATCAGTATGCTACCTTGCTCTCCCACTAACTAGCTGTGTGTCCTCAGGCAAGTTGATTAATTTTTCTGTGTCTCAATTTCTTCATGTGTAAAATGAGATTATGAATAGAACCAAGTTCATGGAGTTGTAGTTCATATATTCAAAGCACCTTGAACAATGCCTGGTACACAGTGAGAATGATTTCTGACACTTACTACCTGGAGTTGAGCCAAACTACACGGATTAAGAGTAGTCCTCTAAAGATTGACCTCACTTTAGTCACCAACTGCAAACTCAGGGGTGCCCAGACAACCTTCACTTCTGACCAGTAGGCTACAAATTCAGGAGTTCCCACAACTCCCCTCAGGATTGATAACTCACTTCAATAACTTACATATACAGAGGGTAGCAAAAAAAAAAAAAAAAAAAATGTATACATTAAGAAAGGAAAAAAACTTTTAAAATTGTAATACTCAAGTCACATTTGACTTCTGCAATTAAAAGATACAATATACAAGATAACAAACATTGGTATGTATCAAGTATAAAAATTTTAATAGTGTTTTTCTTTTCTTAAAATCTGTATATATGTATATATATATGTGTATATATATATGTATATTTGGCACCCTCTGTAGAACTCAGGAAAGCAATAAACTTAAAATTACAGTTTTATAGTAGCAAAAGGATAGAAATCAGAACTAGCCAAAAGGAGACATACATATGAGGTCTGGAAGAGTCCCAAAAGAAACTTTTCTTGTTGTCTCACCAATGAGTCAGGACATGTTATTTTTCTAGTACATCACGGTGTCCTGATATGTGGATTAATGCCAATCTTGAGTTTCTCTGAGTTTGGTGGTCAGTGTTTTTATTAAGGATTTATTACCTAGGCATGATTGAATCATCAGACATAGTGTTGAACTGAATATCCAACTCCTCTCCACTCCCCAGATGTTGGGAGATCCTTACCATAACATCTTATATTTTAAAGCCACAGCCCTCCAATCATAGGGTTGGTCTTCTGGGTGAGCAGCCCACATCCTAATTCTTCTTCTTCTTCTTCTTCTTTTTTTTTTAATAAGTTTTCTTAGTATAAACTAGGGGTGCTCCATCTGGTTAGCATAAACCACTAAAGCCCATCCTGATTAGCAAAAATACTCTTATCACTGGGGAAATTCCAAGGATTTAGAGCAGGTATCCTCAAACTACAGCCCGTGGGCCACATGCAGCCCACCTAGGACATTTATCTGGCCCTCTGGGTGTTTTTGCCGCAGCTGCCTGTCCTGCTTAGCAGCCAACTCCAGGGGCCCGCAGTCCGCCCCTCCAACGGTCTAAGGGATAGTGAACTGGCCCCCTATTTAGAAAGTTTGAGGACCCCTGATAGAGGCTACTCGCTAGGAAATGGAGACAAAAGCTAGCCAAATTCTTTATTACAGAATATTAAATGTTGTATATTTCCTTTTTACTTTTTTTTTTTTTGAGTCAGAGCCTCACTTTGCTGTCCTGGGTAGAGTGCCCTTGCGTCACAGCTCACAGTAACCTCAAACTCTTGGAGGTAAGCCATTCTCTTAACATTGCCTCCCAAGTAGCTGAGACTACAGGCACCTGCCACAACGCTGGCTCTTTTTAGAGAGGAGCCTCTGGCTCAGGCTGGTCTGGAACCTGTGAGCTCAGGCAATCCACCCGCCTAGGCCTCCCAGAGTGTTAGGATTGATTACAGGTGTGAGCCACTGTGTCTGGCCTTCCTTTTTATTTTTTTTTAAACATGCCATATGGAAACTTACATAACTTGATGGGTGATTATATAATATTCCCTCCCCCCCCAAAAAAAAACCCCAATCATTTGCCCCATAACTATAGAAACTTTGCTGATTGGGTATAGATCAATTTCAAGTAATATCATCTTTACAGTATTAAACCATCCTGTGGAGGAAAACTCTCGGCTTTTGTTTTGTTTTTTAATATTAACCCTAATGGGCTGGTTATTTGTGTTCATATTTGTCAAATCAGTATAAATTTAAACGTGTGTATGTTCTTAGGAATGATCCTACTTCATCAAAGAATACTAATTTAAAGTATTGTTAGCTTTAATTTGCAGGCATTTAAGTAAATCTCTGAGATGTATTTCCCCATTGGTCATAATTTTATACTCACAGATCCACTCTGAGAAGTGGTAGGATCAAACGCAAGAATTATAGCCAAAAGGCCTTGGCTCAAGCTCAAATTCGGAATTAAGTATATAAACCTTTACTGAAATGTGATCCCCCTTGGTATACCTCTTGAAATGGAATGGGTCTGCGTGCGGGGTGCCTGTGCATCACTCATTCTGGGTATCTCTTCGGTAAGGGGTGGGGGGCTGGTGAGGGGAATGCAGTACTGGAATTAGACAGAAAACGCCAGGAAGACCCAGGCCTGTGGGCGCATGTGCATAGCGCAGCGCGGGCATCCTGGAAGATGTAGTTTGCGCTCAGAGGGGACCGCGCTCTGGCGAGCCCCGCAGGCGGAGCCCTCTCCTGCGCATGTGTGCTCCCCCTGTCCCGCCGCGCTGCCTGGGGGCGGGGGTGAGTCCCGAGGGGCTGTGCCCTTAGTCTGGCTGGACTGGCGTGAGCTGGGGATGCGGCAAGCAGTGGAAGAGGACGCGGGCTCGGGCGAGGTGGGGAAACAACAACAGGGTTCAGCGGGACTTTGGGGTCGGCGGTGGACCGCGCGTGTTAAAAGCTGTAGGGGCCCTCGCCCAAGCTTGGTCTGCGAGCTCGGGGCAGTTGTGCTTCAGCGGGTTCCCGGGTCTGCGTTTCTGCAGGTCTGGAGAACTGACGCAGTACGCGGCACTGCAGGTGTCGCGTCCCGAAGCGCATCCAACGGTGGCTGTGCGCATGCGTGGCGAAGGGACCCGTGAGGTGCGTACTCCCGATGCTTTACTGAAGCTCTGAATGCTCCAGGTAGAGTACTACCTGCTTTTCCAGAGGTGTCTGACCATAACTGTAAGTAAATGTTTTTCAAAAGTGGACTGCAACCTGTTAATGAGTATGGGTCGTGAAATATAGTGAGTCAGATATCTTTATTTACCAGGGTTCTGTCTAAAACTTAGAGTATCATTTACATAGAGTGAAATAGACAGCATTTACAGAGAATAAAAAAAGTAAAATTTGTTGTATACACCTGTGTAGCTACCCCCTTCATGCAAATATATAACATTTCGGTCCCCCATGAAGTTCTACCCCTTTCCTATCAACACCTCCCTCCACCTACCCAGTAAACAGTTTTTCAGTTTCTTTCCCTAGAGGTTACTTTTCTCATTATGTAGAACATGGTCTATGGAATCTCACGGTATGTACTTTAATATGAGCATCATTTTAAACACTTATGTAAAATTCTCTAACATATCATATGTGTACTCACCTAACAAGGATTGTTTTACCCAATTTGCTGCAGCTATATAGTATTTTTTTTTTCAGTGACTATTTATTGAGCATCTCTGAGCCAGGCACAGTTCCAGTGCTGGGGAAAGAACCCTGAATCAGACAAAAATCCTGCCTTCCTGAAATTTTTGTTTTAGTAAGTAGATGCAATCAGTAAGCATAATAAATAAATTGTATAGTATGTTAGAAGATAATTGTGTTATATACCAAGAAAAAGTAGAACAGGATGAAGGCGATGGGGGAGAGGTTAAATTTAAATTAAGTAGACAGAGGGAGGTCTCCTTGGTGACATTTGATGAAAGAAATAGTGAAAGAATGTGCTGAACAAAGGGAAGAGCCAGCATGGGCATACACAAACATATATTAACAGTATCTTAACATAATTAAGATAATTTTGTAAAATAAACTTATCTTAATCCAAAAAATAAAAACCAAAAGGCCCCTGGTATAATCCAGGTATTATTTCCAATATTACTGAGGCTCAATGTGAAATGATTTGCTCAGGGTCAAACAGCCAGTAGGTAAATTCAAACCCAAATATTTGTCTCCAAATTTCATATTCCTTACAGTATGTTTCCCAACCTGAAAACATAGCATTTGCTCTCTGCAACTTAAATCTTAGTAGACCAGCGCTTCCTCTCCCCTTTGGAAGATTTCAGAGACACTGTGGAATGAATTTTACCTTGTGGATGTTATGTTTTCCAGGGTCTGTTGGTGTGTCTGCCCAGTCCCTGGGTCTTACTGAAAAACCAGTGCTGGTACATAACTACCTTCAGACTCCAGCCTATCTCTGCCTGTTTTGGCCCTGGTTAGAGTCTACAGAAGGCATGACTGAAGGGTCAGAGAAGAGCCTGTACTCAGCTACCATTTACATAATCATAAGCATCGTATTTGATGACTGCAAGTTTCTTTATCTTTGGGCAAAGAGTCTGTTTTTTTAATCAGGTTTTTAATTTGATTACAGCTTTTCCTTATATTAAAAAGTGCTGCAACAGATACCCTTTTAGCTAAAATCTTAGTGCAAATCGGTAATTTTCCTACAGTGAATACTGGAGGGCCCAAGGGACATCCTCCCTCAAGGTGTCTTCTTTGATCCCCCTTACTATGTAGAGGTTTGTTAGACCAGTGATTCTGGGATCAAGATCCTCATGGCTCTATCTCTTACCCTACCTCTGCCTTCGTAGATACCTGCTTTCACCCCAGTGCTGCAGAAAATGACCAAGTCACAGGTGAGTTTATATGTTTTTTTATACAGCTTCACTAATACAGGACTGTAAAAAGGACCATGCAAGACGAAATCATACAAAGCAATCTTCATAATCAGTGGGATTTTTCCATTGCTTACAGTTATTCCCTGACCTTAAATTTTTTTGTTGAAACATTGCACTCTCTTACTGTTGGTTATATATGTTTAGGGAAATGAAAAAGAATGACACAAACATTTCATCGACTGTAGTTTAAAACATTAGAAACCTTAAGAATTAAAATGTTGGCTCGGTGCCTGTGGCTCAATCGGCTGAGGCGCCAGCCACGTACACCTAAGGTGGCGGGTTCGAATCCCCAGCCTGGATCCACCAAACAACAATGATGGCTGCAGCTGTCGTTGTTTGGCGGCCCAGGTTGGATTCAAACCCACCACCTTGGGTGTATGTGGCTGGCGGCTTAGCCACTTGAGCCACAGGCGCCAAGCCAAAATATTTTCTTTATTGAAAAAAAAAAAAAACATCCTTTTCAAGAGTAGTTTAAATAGTCTTTGTTTCTTATTGAATAACTTCCAGTACAGACAGAGCATCATTTCTATGCCTTGGGAGATTGAATCAGTTTCCAATATTTGATCATTGGAATATCCCTGCATCTAGGACAGTCAGTTTTGGACTTGCAGTGGGTGCTCAGTAAATGTTTGTGTAATGACTTAATAAATGAGTGGCCTGATGAATAAGTATATGTTTGTGTAACGACTTAATAAATGACTTATTAGGCTCGGCGCCTGTGGCTCAAGTGACTAAGGCACCAGCCACATACACCTAAGGTGGTGGGTACGAATCCAGCCCAGGCCCACCAAAACAACAATGATGGGTGCAACCAAAAAATAGCCAGGCGTTGTGGCGGGCGCCTGTGGTCCCAGCTATTTGGGAGGCAGAGGCAGGAGACTCGCTTGAGCCCAGGAGATGGAGGTTGCTGTGAGCTGTGATGCCACAGTACTCTACCCAGGGGGATAGCTTGAGGTTCTGTCTCAAAAAAAAAAAAAATGACTTATTAAATAAATATAAATAAGTATATGTTCGTGTAATGACTTAATCCATAAATGTTTGTGTAATGACTTAATAAATGAATGGCCTGATGCATTGGTTCCCTGCATCCAGGACAGTCAGTTTTGGACTTGCAGTGGGTGCTCAGTAAATGTTTGTGTAATGACTTAATAAATGAATGGCCTGATGAATAAGTATAAAGCATTTCAAATAACAGTTTTGTGTCAGCCATAAAATGAGATAAATGAGGATCATGTTTAATTTAGCACAGTACTAAAGAGGCAGCATGAGACCAACTTAGTGTTAGACCCCAAATGAAATGGAGCTAAATTTCAGTGCCTACTCAACTCCCTTTTACTTAATGATAAATGTTCTCGAATAAGTTGCCAGGATGGTGGGTCCTCTTCCCCAATATTATGCAATATCAATCACTGTAGTTGCACAAGGAATATGTTGTTACAGGGACCAGTTTCCTTCAAGGATGTGGCGGTGCATTTCACCCGGGAGGAATGGCAGTGTTTGGACGCTCCCCAGAGGGAACTGTATAGGGAAGTGATGCTGGAGAATTACATCAACCTCATTTCTGTGGGTGAGGACCATTTCCAAGTATTGATTGGCATGTGCTGGTTGACTACTTTTCTCATTCACTCCAAATTGCCAACTCTTTGAAATACTTTTATAGGTGTAAGTATGTGAGTCTCAGGAGATTAAGATCAACAATCTTTTGGGAAGTCTGACTTTTGGGGATTTGTTTAAAGACCTTTCTTTTTTAGGTCTAAATGGGCACCTTCATCAGGCAGTCTCTGATGAAGTGCACAATTCAAAGGATTGAAACCCAAGGAGCTAGGCCCAAATCCCATATTATTTTCCACTGACAGGATGTCAAACCACCAAGCCAGCTATAATCCACAAGTTGGAACAAGGAGAAGAGCCATGGATAAAAGAGAAAGAAACCTCAAGGCGGAGCAATCCAGGTGAGTTAGGTAAAGAGTGGCATGGATGGCTCAGTGCCCATACCTCAGTGGTTAGGGCACTAGCTACATACACCAGGGCTGGAGGATTCGAACCCGGCCAGTCCTGCTACACAACGGTGACAACTGCAACCAAAAATTAGCCAGATGTGGTGACAGGTGCCTATAGTCTCAGCTACTTGGGAGGCTGAGGCAAGAGAATTGCTTAAGCCCACCAAGAATTTGAGGTTTCTGTGAGTGTGACACCACGACACTCTACCGAGGGCAACATAGTAAGAGACTGTCTTAAAAAAAAAAAAAAAAAGAGTAGCATGGATGGAAGTGAATGAAAGTAAGATCACAATTGGTCAGTGAAGGTTGGCATTTTTTGAGAAAAATGCTACAGGACTCTCTTATAGGCCTTGGACCTTTGGAAATAATTATGGACATCTGATATAAGCTTCTTATATATCTGAACACCATTTTCATGTATCATCTTTCTGTGTCAATGCTCTTTGCATGGCTTGTAGAGAGCATTTTCCCCTTCTGCCCATGATTCCTATCAATTTCATTTAGGACTTTGATGGGATTTTTTTCTCTCTCATTCTTCTATAATTGTAGTGAAAATGTATGCATAATGTAGCATAAACTTTACCATTTTAACCTTTTGTAAGTAGCCTTCCCCTGTCAACAAACAGCAATATTTTTTTTTTCTTGGAGACAGTTTTATTTTGTCACCCTTAGTAGAGTGCTGTGGTGTCACAGCTCACAGCAATCTCAAACTCTTGGGCTTAAGTGATTCTCTTGCCTCAGCCTCCCTAGTAGCTAGGACTACAGGCGCCTGCCACAGCACTCCTATAACCTGAGACACAATGGTATTAAAATTAGGCCAGTTAGGGTGGTGCCTGTGGCTCAGTGAGTAAGGTGCTGGCCCTATATACTGAGAGTGACGAGTTCAAACCTGGCCCCGGCCAAACTGCAACAACAACAACAAAAATAGCCAGGTGTTGTGGTGGGCACCTGTAGTCCCAGCTACTTGGGAGGCTGAGGCAAGAGAATCTCCTAAGCCCAAGAGCTGGAGGTTGCTGTGAGCTGTGATGCCACAGCACTCTACTGTATGCAACAAAGTGAGACTCTGTCTTAAAAAAAAAAATTAGGCCAGTTAATTTTCAGGGTTCAGGTGAAAATAAGAGTTGCATATCTTTCACTTTAGCTAGAAATGAGGGCGGCGCCTGTGGCTTAAAAGGAGTAGGGCACTAGCCCTATATACAAGGGGTAGCAGGTTCAAACTCCCAAAAACTTCAAAAAAAAAAATGCTAGAAATGATTAAGCTTAGAGAGGAAATATCAAAAGCTAGACCTCTTACACCAGTCAGATTAAAAATACAAAGGAAAAGTTCTTGAAGAAAATTAACAATGTTATTCCAGAGAACATACAAAATGATGAGAAAGTGAAATAGCCTTATTGCCGATAAGAGAAAGGTTGAGGCTTGGCTCCTGTAGCTCAACAGCTAAGGCGCCGGCCACATACACCAGGGCTGGCGAGTTTAAACCCGGCCCAGGCCTGCCAAACAACAGTAACAACTACGGCAACGACAAGGAAGAAATAGCTGGGCATTGTGGTGGGCAGCTGTAGTCCCAGCTACTTGGGAGGCAGAGGCAAGAGAATCGCTTAAGCCCAAGAGTTTGAGGTTGCTGTGAGCTGTGGCGCCACAGCACCCTACCCACAGCACTCTGCTGAGAGTGACATAGTGAGACTCTGTCTCAAAAAAAAAAAAAAAGATTGAGTGGTCTGGAGAGAAGACTAGCCCAACATTCCTGTAAGCCAGAGCCTAATCCAAAAAAGGTCCTAACTATATTGAATCCTATGAAGGCTGAGAGAAATGACGAAGCTGAAGAGGAAAAATTAGAAACTAAAAGAGATTGGTTCATGAAGTTTAGAAAAAGAAGCTGTCTGCCTAACTAGCAAGGTGAACTAACAAATGCTAATGTAGAAGTTGCAGCAAGTAATCTAGAACATCTACAGAAAATCATTGATACAAGTGGCTACATTAAACAACATATTTTTATTGTAGACAAAGTAGCCTTCTATAGGAAGAAGATGCCATCTAGGACTTTGATCAGTAGAGAGGAAAAGCCAATGCCTGGCTTTAGACAACAGGCTGATTCTCGTTAGAGGCTAATATATAATATAGCTGGTGACTTTAAGTTGAGGCCAGGGACTTCTGAAAGTCCGAGGACTCTTAAGAACTATGCTAAATATTCTCTGCTTTTGCTTTATAAATAGGACAACAAAACACAGGTGACAACCCATTGTTCACAGAATATTTTAAGCCTGTTATTGAAACCTGCTGCTCAGAGAAAAAGACTCCTTTCATAATATTGGTGTTCCAATGGGATGTGGTAGCTCACGCCTATAATCCTATCACTCTGGCAGATCAAGGCAAGTGGATTGCCTGAGCTCACAGGTTTGAGACCAGCCTGAGTCAGAGCAAGACCCCGTCTCTAAAAATAGCCAGGCATTGTGGTGGGTGCCTATAGTCCCAGCTACTTAGGAGGCTGAGGCAAGAGAATCGCTTGAGCCCAAGAGTTTGAGGTTGGTGTGAGCTATGATGCCATAGCACTCTACCGAGGGTGACAAAATTAAACTCTATCTCCAAAAAAAAGCAAAGTATTGCTGTTCGTTGACAGTATACCTGATCACTCAAGAGGACTGATGGAGATACAAAAGAACTTAAATGTTTTCATTCCTTCTAACACATCATCCATTCTGCACCCTAAGGATAAAGGAGGAATTTTGATTTTTAGGTCTTATTATGTAAGAAGTGCATTCCAGGGCGGCGCCTGTGGCTCAAAGCAGTAGGGCGCCAGCCCCATATGCTGGAGGTGGCGGGTTCAAACCCAGCCCCAGTCAAAAACTGCAAAAAAAAAAAAAAAAAAAAAAAAAATGCATTCCATAAGGCTATAGCTGCCATAGATAGTGACAACTGGTCTGGACAGAGTAAATTGAAAACCTTTTGTAAGGGATTCACCATTCAAGATGCCACTAAGAACATTTGTGATTCATGGGAGGCTGTTAAAATATCAACATTACTAGAAGTTTGTAAAATGTTGATTCTAACCTTAATGCATGACTCTGAGGAGTTCAAGAGTTCAGTGGAGGAAGTAACTGCAGATATGGTAGAAATAGCAAGATAACTAGAATTAAAAGTGGAATCTGAAGGTGTGACTGAATTGCTTCAATTTCATGATAGCACACAAATGGGTGAGGAGTTGCTTCTTATGGATGAGCAAAGGAAGTGGTTTCTTGAGATGGAATCAACTCCTGGTGAAGATGCTGTGAACATTGTTGAAATGAAAATAAAACATTTAGAATATTGTTCAAATTTAGTTGATAAAATAGAGTTGAGAGGATTGACTTTGACTTTCAAAGAAGTTCTGTGGGTAAATGCTGCCAAATAGCATTGAATGCTACAGAGGAATCTTTTTAGAAAGGAAAAGTCACTTGACGTGGCAGACTTTATCATTGTTTTATTTTAAGAAATTGCCACAGCTGCCCTAACCTTCAGCAACCACCACCCTGATCATTCAGCAGCCATCAACATCAAGACCTTCCACCAGCAAAAAGATTAAGACATGCTGAAGGCTTAGATGATCATTAGCATTTTTTGGCAATAAAGTACTTTTAAAACAAGGCAGGTAAATTGTTTTAGACGTAATGCTTATGCACACTAAGAGACTATAGTATGGTGTAAACATAACCTACATGTTAGGAGAAAACCAGTGGAGGAACTTGGTACAGTGTTGCCAATGTAAACACACTGTAACAACCTTGTCATACTCACTGTATTTCACTGTATTGCAGAGGTCTCAAACCAGCGGTATCTCCAAGGTATGCGTGTATATAATTTGCAGATAATTTCTCCCATTCCATAAGTTGCTTTTTCACTGTCTTGTGGTTTCTCTTGATATAAAAATGATTTTAATTTTAATAAAGTACACTGTATGTTTTTCTTTTTTGCCTATGCTTTTGGAGTCACATAAAAATATTATTGACAGGCTCGGTGCTTGTGGCTCAATCGGCTAAGGCGCCAGCCACATACACCTAAGGTGGCGGGTTCGAATCCCCAGCCCAGACCCACCAAACAACAATGATGGCTGCAACCAAAAAACGGCCGGGCGTTGTGGCGGGCGCCTGTGGTCCCAGCTACTTGGGAGGCGGAGGCAGGAGACTCGCTTGAGCCCAGGAGTTGGAGGTTGCTATGAGCTGTGATGCCA
>CAUYQV010047029.1:0-14462 GCA_963574575.1 Galagoides demidoff
GGGCACCTGTGGTCCCAGCTACTTGGGAGGCTGAGGCAGGAGACTCGCTTGAGCCCAGGAGTTGGAGGTTGCTGTGAGCTGTGATGCCATGGCATTCTACCCAGGGGGATAGCTTGAGGCTCCGTCTCAAAAAAAAAAAAAAAAAAGAAACTTAAAGGAAAACTCCTTTATGTACATAGCCTGAAAGTCCTGTAGTTCTTTATGGTTTATGTAAATAACTGTAACCAATATTATACCTCAAAGTTAAGACACCCATAAAACTCAAGGGCACAATCCGAGTACTCGATTTCTTTAAGGTTGCACTCAGCTTTGCCCTTTAGTTACCCTTCCCATGTTCCTGCCCTGTAACCTCTACCACCAGAGATTGAGAACTTAACCTGGACATTTCTTGGTAAATTCAATTTTCTCTGTTAATGTTTTTCCCCTGGTTATATTCAATTTGCATAACTCAGTCCTAGATCTATCAAAATTCTATTTTAGGCTTTCCTTTCCATCCTCACAAATACTGCACATCAGTGGTGGGGAGTGGGAGGGAAGTTGAGGAAAATGATTAGTTTGGTGGAAGCACACCCAATATCTGGTTGAGATTGACTTCCCTGCTGCTCTCAGGCCTGGCTACATAATTTAGAGGGCTCCTTGCAAAATGAAAATGTGGGGCCCCTTCTTCAAACGCAATTAAGAATTTTGAGCTAGCAGCAGCAGAGCAGTAAGCCAGTGTGGCTGCATGGGTCGTGTGCCCCTGATGTCCATGCCGCCCGTGTTTCCTGTTGTCATCTCTCAGCCCGGCTCTTGGTGAAAGCAGGTCCATGTCTCTTCTTGGTTAGAGGCAGCTCTCCTGCTACCTTGGAGAATATCTTCTACAGAATATCCTTCGAGGCTGTCTGTGCCTTCCATTTGACCCCAGCTTGGGTGATCTGCTTTGAAGCCCTCTGCCTTGGTGACTTTTCCTGGCGGCAGGCCAGCTGCCTCTCCAAGCTACTGTCGACCCTCACTGGGCGTGTGGCCACTTCTGTGTCCCCTCCATATACGTAGAGGGCTTTAGTCTCCACCAGCTCCTTTTTGGAGGCACCTGCTACTAGCTCTCTGTGGTCTGTCTGCATATTTTATGACACAGCTAACGCCAGTGGGAATATTACTCTCAAAGTTTAGCCATGAAACAAAATATCAGGTTCTTCCACTTTGGATTCTTCAAACTCAGGGAAACCCTTTTATGTTCATGACCTCCCTCAATTTATGTGGAAGAGAAGGGAGAGAGGCATTGTTTTCTTTCTTTTTTTCAGCTATATTTCAAATTACTGTAAAGTGGAGTGGGGAGTGGCAGAAACCATTTCTATTTCCCCCAGTTTAAATGGACCCATCAGTCAGTCACCTTTGGCTCCTAGTCCAAAGGATGGCAAACTAAGGGCTAAGGGTCAACTCTGGCCACACCCATTCACTTACATATTGTCCATGGCTGTGTCTGTGCTACAATAGCAGAGCTGAGTAGATCCAACAGAGACCAGGAGGCCTGCACAGCCTAAAATACCTGCTCCTTTGTAGAAAAAGTTTACCAACCCTTGTGATAGATGCTCACAGTTGAAATCAAAATGGCTTTCTCCCAAGTCCTGCCTAAATAGGGGTATTGAGAGGTGTTTGATGACTCTCACAGTTAATCTGCCATAGGTTAAAGCTTCTTGTCTTAACACTGCTAGTAAATATTTTGGAGTGTAAAACAGGCATTGTGGTTTCACATACATACAGCAGGTGGGACATGTGTGCATTATTATGCTTGTTTTACAGATGAGGAGACTGAGAGTTAGTGTGTGGGGTTAGGGATGCAGCTTTTTTTATTCCTCAGGGTTAATGACAAGCATTTCCAGGAGGATTCAGCCAGCGTAGGATTCAGCTGTGCTAGCGTAGGATCGTTGGAGGGTGGAGAAGAGAGGTGGCTAGGGGTCATTATGGGTTTGGAAAAATCATTCCAAAAGGTGGTGGCTCATTTTCTTATTTATATACTTCCTGCCTACACATTGAGTCTGGAACTCCTGCTTTGTGTCACGGCATTTTAGATAAAATAACTTCCCAGCACACACTACCTAGCTCTTCACAAAGTTGTACAACTAAATTTATGCAGATTTGCGGACTGATAACAATATTCACAGCCTTTTAAGACAGTATCAGTGATAAACATCTTCAAACACCAAATAAACATCTTTGACAATCGTATGGTTTCAGTTGCATTCATAGGACATGTTTTACTAGCTACAATTTTGACTTCTTGGTTTATGAAGTAGCTGTGGTCTGTTTTCAATTTAGGTTCCCACTACTTTGATCTCATCTAAGACGAACGATGCTCAGGGCCAATTAGAAAAGATAGAAGTCAGGAGGAGTTCAAAGCAAACACAACCTGACTCCAAACATTACAACTGATTTTAAGCTGTTCTTTTATGTTAAGTATTCATCTAGGGATTTGAAAGGAAAGGCATTTAAAGAACACCTGAATATAGTTGGTACGTGTGCAGGCGATTAGAACACATGAAGTCATGGTCAGCACGCATATGGGTGATGGTTGCAGTATTTCATTTTCCCCCTCTGTCAGCAGGAAGCAGTGGCATCGGCCAAACCACTGCATGTCTTTCTGCCCGTGGATGTTAACTAGTCTTTTTCACACTGACCGTCCACTGGGATTTGCCTCACATTGGTTAAAAATGCAATAACATTTTTTGAGAATACTTGTTGCATAACGACAAATATTTTTCTATTGAGAAATTTTGTACAGTTGGCTTCACAGAATTAAGAATTAGCTGATCCACAAACTGGAATTTCTCTTAATTTGGCTAATTAAAAAAATGAATTTAGTGCATATCTTGTCATAAAATTATTATATTTCTGGAATCTTAATGACTTTCCCACCTCAAAAGGTCAAAAGTCAAGGCTACAAGAGCAAAGTTATCCTTTAGGTCCTTTGAAAGTCTCCAGTATTACAGAGCAGAAAGGCAGTGTGAGGGGGGTCAAGAGGGAAGAGAATGTGATCTTAGAAGAAAAAGGTATTACAAGAGTGGACATTAAGGAATCTACCGGACTAGCGGGATTTCATGTTATTGTTTCAGTTGGCTTGGGGACACTGTACCCTGCGATTAAACTTATTTCAGCCCCATGAAAGGGTGGCTCTGAGTGCATTGGTAGATAGTGGAAAAGCTGCTCATCAGACTCGTAGCACAGGGAAAATTCTGACTCTGTTCTGGTTCAGCCTTTCCCAGATAATGGCCATATTATTTGGGGAAATTATTTCAACTTTCTAAGCCTCACTTTCTATCTATCTATCTTTGAGATAGTCTCACTCTATCACGAGGGCTAGAGTGCAGTGATGTCATCATAGCTCATTTCAGCCTCAAACTCTTGGGCTAGGCTTCAGCGATCCTCCTACCTCTGTGTCCCAGGTAGCTGGGACAACAGGCATGTACCACCACACCTAGATGAGTTTTCTATTTTTTGTAGAGACAGGGTCTCTCTATGTTGCTCAGGCTGGTCTCAAACTATTGGTCTCAGAGGATCCTCCCATCTCAGACTCCCAAGGTGCTGGGATGACAGTGTGAGCCACTGTGCCTGGCCTCACTTTTTTCATCTTGATAAGAGGAAACATTACAGTATCTGCTTTACTGGACTGTTATGAGCATACCATGGGACATACTGTATGTGCCAAGAGCTTCACCCCCTGCTCAGGGCACAGAAAGCTCTTTAGTAAATGTCAGTTACTATTGTCATTACTGTTTCTGAGAACAAAGGTAATATTTAACAGTAATTCAGCAAATATAGACTGCTGAAAAAAAGTCTAAGGGATGTACTTGTCTTTCTGGCTACAGATAGAGGTGTTTTGATGATGTCAGAGAAATGACTGATTCTTATTCAATTGTGGGCCTGGGACTTTTTAAAGATTATGAAATATAGGAAGGAATGCTAGAACTAGCTAACCAGCACTCTGGTAATTTTCCAGATGTTTAGCGACTTTAATTAGAGTAAATGGAGACCTTTCCTCTCCACTCCCTACCCCCCAGAGGCCATACAGTGCCATTAAAATGTCAAAAAGATTACAGTTGGTCAAATAGGAAAAATACTGGCAAAATTTATCAGGAACCTAAAGAGTTATCATAACCACCTAAATCTGAGGTCTTTATTCTTTTTATCCAATCAATGATTATATTATATACTATGTCCATTGGAACAGTGACATAATTATAATAACAAAGTATTATAAATATGAATATATTTAAAAATGTATTTCAGGTCGAAGCATGAATCACTGACATTGAAAATGGCAGAAAGAAGGTCATTATGTCATCACTACTGCATACAACAGTATATTGCTAGGTAGCTAAATGCTTTTCTCTTTTATAAAATTGACAACAGCCTTATTTCTCTGAAGGAAATAAAAAAGAAAATGCAAAAACAAAAACCCTGTTATAGACGCTGGAAGTGAGTGTAAAGAAGTGAAGTGTGATCCCCAGCCTGCAAGGGCACAGACCCTTTGATCATGGTGTTATGTTTGGGAAATGCTCATAAGGAGTTGGGTCCTAGTTCCAACTGTTCCTGTCACTAGCTGTGTCTAGCTGTGTCGCTCTGAGCCTCAGTTTCCTCACTTGGAAAGTGGGAGGAGTATGGCATACTAGTTATTTCAAGGAGAGAAAATACAAACACTATTCTTATGCAAAGTGGTTTCTAAAGGTTGGGTCAACAAGACTAACTCCAGAAGCTATTCAAGACCTGTGCTAGGCCAGATATACTTAGGTGCTACATGGGTGATTTACCCTAGGTGTGCTATAGGAAGTTAGCAAAAGAAGACTCATGTGAGCTAGAGTAGGGAAGAGAGCTTTTGTGAAGGGGCGGCCAGCAGGTGCTTATGACTAGACTATGCATGTACCACATGTCGGGCTCAGTGACAGGAATGTAGAACAAGAAGTTCAACTTGGAGGAATCTGGTTTGAATCTTGCCAATCACCTAGGCTCTGTGACTGGGGGCATTCTGGTTACTCTGATGCCCTGTGGAGTTGGTACCTCCCTAGCCTGAGGGTAAGTGGGGGAAACTGGAGCTGCTTATATCTCTTTCACCTCCCACACTGCCAGTACACAGGCGTCCAAGTCTATAAACATTCATCCATCCCTTTCCATGCTCCAAGATGGTATGACACATATGTCATTTACACTCCTGTTTTCTCTGTCACTTTTTGTTTATTTTTATTTTAGTGTATTTCAGGAAAGAATAGAAATAAACGCAAGTATTTAGTTTAGCATGTTTATCACAAAGTGTATATATTACTTTAGCAAAATTTAATTGTGTTAGTGTTAGAAATTTTGCCAAATATGTATTACCAATTGCTTTTGGCCTCTGTTAACTACAAGTGTTCTTGATTCTAATTATATTTTTATCTGGCCATTTTAATTGGAAACAGTAAGTTCTATAAATCTGTTTTCTTTTTTTTTTTTTTTTTTTGAGACGGAGCCTCAAGCTATCCCCCTGGGTAGAGTGCCATGGCATGACAGCTCATAGCAACCTCCAACTCCTGGGCTCAAGCGAGTCTCCTGCCTCAGCCTCCCAAGTAGCTGGGACCACAGGCGCCTGCCACAACGCCCGGCCATTTTTTGGTTGCAGCCATCATTGTTGTTTGGCGGGCCTGGGCTGGGGATTCCAACCCGCCACCTTAGGTGTACGTGGCTGGCGCCTTAGCCAATTGAGCCACAGGCGCCGAGCCATACTCATTTCTTAATAGCTTTGAAATATACCATTGCATCATGCACATTAGGTGAGGTCCCTCCGAATAGGATCCTCTCCTAGAAAACATCAGGTCCAAGCTGCTTCTAGTCTGCCATCTTGGCCTCTTGCTAGCAGCTTTTATAGAATTGATGTCTCACTGTCCAGTGACAGAACTTGTTCTGCTGTCCAGCTCTCCCTCCTTCCTCACACCATAACATCCTGGAGTCCTCCATCTTTCACCTCAGTCTCCTGTGTATTCTTATTTGATGCATTGATTTGGCATATATTTAAGATTACTTGGCACAGTCTACAAAATAGGAGCTCTTTAATATGCATTAAATTATTATTTCTCCCACATAAATCAATATATTC
Organism: Galagoides demidoff; assembly: GCA_963574575.1. Taxonomy (NCBI): domain Eukaryota; kingdom Metazoa; phylum Chordata; class Mammalia; order Primates; family Galagidae; genus Galagoides; species Galagoides demidoff. The sequence continues at coordinate 6,101 of CAUYQV010047029.1, forward strand.
TATATATATTTGCATCTTCTGATTTGGGACCTGTTACTAAGTCCAATATATAAGACAAATATAATAATCTTTTAAAATATAACAAACATGAGCTTTTAAAAGCCATTACCTGAAGAAGAAACCTATTTCAATAGTGTAACCTTTCTTATAACTGTGCTATTCTAACTAAGAAAATATAGGGGAAATATATTAATAACTAGAAAGAAAATGAGGATAATTTTTTCAAATATCACATGCTCCCATGTAGGGAGAAATAATCTTATATTCCAAAAATTATTTGTGAGATAGATAATATTTTTTAATTCTGAGAAAATCCTAAATCTCATTTTTAGCACAATTCTAATGACTATAATACTGAGACAGATGGCTCTTCATTACTCTATGAAAAGGACAATCTCTTGGATATAAAGTCTACAGCAGATGCTTCAGGAGCTTTTTATATTAGGGAAAAAAATAGGGGTAATTCTCAGGAAAGGTTCATCACCTGAATAAGGGAAATTAAGCCATACTAGCCAGTCATGAAATTAAATATTAAAATGTATAATTATGGTATTACGTATCTTGAAAAATGTGCATTTTTAATGTTTATGTCACTTTTTTGTTTAAGTCATTTTTATATGCCTTGCCTATCAGATTAAAATATTCAATAAACTTTAACAACAAAAGTATGTGTACGGCTTTCATTTTGCACTTCTTGATATCTTACTGAAGGATATGTTCTGTTGTGATGCCAGTGAGATACAGTATTGGAAGTTGCATTGATAGGTCTATATAAGTTAAGGACAAATTATAGCCAAAGCTGTCTAAAACGTAGTATTTCCCAAGCTTGTCAAATCTTATAGCTAAAGTGGAATGCTCAGTAGATTTCTTGAGGTTTATATAACAACTAGTAGTTGTTCTGCTTTTCTTCACTGAGATTTAGAAACTGAGATGTTTAATTGCAAGCTTCAAAACATCTATATTTTGGCCAACATACAGTACAATAACGCTACTGCAGCAAGAAATAAATAGCATCTGGGTTAAACTAAACATCATGACCTAAGATTGGAATAAGTCTAAAGAAAGGAGCAAGTTTTATTTCCAAATAATAATAACTTTAAATTGTAAAATTAACCACGTATTTTCACGTCAAGTAAGTTCTAGATTTTAATGTCCCGGGATGAAGGTGCATCTGCAGTCCTTTCTGGAATGTTTGATTTTGTAGACCATCTTTCCACCATTAGCTACTTATCACAGAGTTGTACCATTAAAGGTCCCCACTCATTATAACTTTTGACAAAGTTGACACTGGTTTTAATTTTCTTTTATGTTTTTAATACGTCCCATATTTTTTAGATTTATACATTTTGTCCTGTCTATAGCAATCTTCTATTAATAATACACTATTCCTTAAAAAGTGGGTCCCAACACTGTGTCAATCAGAATCATCTGGTGCCTTAAGAACCAATACATATCCTGAATGTTTGTGACAGACACACTGAAATTTGGTGAAACTGCTGAAACAGTCAGTGTTATTTAACAGTCAATATGTAGGTGATGGGAGGGCTTAATTTGCTCAGTCAGTTTTATGTTTAAAGAATCTTATTTTCCATAGCTTTTATAAAATCTCAGTTATTCACAGGTACTTTTCACATTTGAAGTGCCACACTTCCACAGGTCCAGGGATAAAAGTTCAAGAGACATGAGCTTCTTCATATCCAATAAGATTTTTAACTTGTTTAAAATCAGCCAGGCATAGAAAGTTCATTAATAGTGACTGGGGGAAAAAATGAGCTGAAGAAATAACTTTTTGAGAGAAAAAAAAGATAATCTGTTGCTACACATTCTCTAGAGATTATAGAAAATGAAGTTTAGATACCTCGGATTTCTTCTAAAGTTCAGGTATTTAAGGCTTTCTATTTAGGTAGGATTCAAACCAATGCACAATATTGACAGGACTAATAGACAGAGGGCATATGGCTATAGACTCTGGACTACTTTGGTTAACTCTGGAAAACTCTATAAGAAATAATCCATACAGTGTGACATTGATCAAGCTTAAACCATTTCCTGATATGGGAACCTGCAACAATTTAGGTATAAGCAGGTAATAGGAAGAGTAGGTAAAAAACAAAACACTGCTTCACCCGTGATAATAATTTCTTTATGTCTATATGTGCCTTTTATTTTGATAGAATTCCTACACTAAAAATAACAACGATTATCTTCTCAAACTTTTTCCTTACCTGTGCTAAAACTTATGATATTTATGAAAGTCTGTCTCTCCCAGTTTACTAGGCAAGATACATGTATATGTACCTAAAAAGGCAACAGTGGTGACTTAACAGTGTTCATGTGCCCAGAAAACAAAACTGTATTTAAATTCACAGCACCATCAAGTCTTGTAGGAGACTCACATTCTTGGATAAAGTCTGACATTTGATTGGAGAAATCAAATTGTAAGGAGCAGATAAGTAGGCTGTGGAATAGTAATCTAATTTGGACACCAAAAGTACAGACGAAAGGAGACAATTTAATGGATCTAAATATATGTGCATTAGGTGTTGGCCTTGGCATGTTATTGGTCTTTCAGTTACGTGTCAAGGAAATGTTTATTCCATATAATTTAAAAATTCATTCAATTCAAAGCTCATATACATTTGTAGGAATAGCTGTGGTATGTGATTCCATTTACAGTATCTGACTCTCAGAATAGTAATGCAGAAGTCTAGCAGAAAAATATTATAGAATTTCAAAGTTTAATGATATCTGTATATCTATCTATATCACTTGGGAGCATGTGTGTGAGTATGTGTGGGGATGTGAGGAGTGTGTGTGTGTATGGGTATGTTTTCCAGAACTAGAGAGCCAGGGTTAAAAGGTGGTTCTAGTTTACTAGCTATGTGAATTGGTGGTTAATTTTTCTATGCTTCCATTTCTTTATAAGTAAAATCAAGATAATAATGACACCACACTTCTATAATTGCTCTGTGAAATAAATGAGTTATTATATGTAAAATCCCCGTGGTAATAATAAACCCTCAATAAATATTGGTTGTAATTTTTATTATTAATTTCCTGAAGTTCATTGCCTGGAACGTCTCCTGGCCATCTATACAAAGAAACCTGGTACAACAAGTTGGCTGAAAGAGATGTGAATTCTGAATCTCTGTTCTCTTAGGAATGTGAACAACAATAAAAAAAAAAAAAAAAGAAAGAAAAAAGAAAAAAATTGTTACGAAGGATTATTTCACTAGCTGAAGGTTTTGAAGGAAGGGACCATCTTTAGTGTCTTTAGTTATTTTTTTGTCTGTAATACTTAGCATCATACTTGAAAAAATAATTTTTGTTTATTAACGCTCTGCTAAGGGAAAATTATACTATGCTCATTTATATTATCAAAAGAAAGAAAAAACTACCTTAGGTAATTTAGGAGGCAAAAGCTCATAATGATAATCTCAGAATCTGTACATCCAAATTATAAAAGGGCAATCTCAGAATAGAGCCAGGTCCAACACAGAGTAAAGGTGCAAAGATGACCCTTAGGGGCAGGGTCACTGTCATAGTAGGTAGTAAAGACATGTCTCTCCTAAAAACTACACTCACAGTTCTGCCATAGGAAGCAGGTAAGATGGCATACAACCGGCAGGGATGGCTCTTGGAATCATGTCAATCTTAAAACAGGATTGGCAGAATATATGATCTGGATAGGTAGGAAGATAGGGGAATGGCCAAAACTGCCACAGGAATGTAGACATATTCAAGGTTTGACCTCAAAAGAAAGAAGCAACACATTGTTAAATTCCCATTTTTGTACTGACTCATCTTGTTTGAGGGTTACTCTGTTGTTTACGTGGCTTTGTGCTTTGTAGACAATGTGCCGGTTTTAGTAAATTCGTAGTGTGGGCTAATTCTCTAGGAGAGGAAAACAAAATCATTTCTGAGAATTTGATGTGTCCCAGGCACCAAGTTCAACGATTTCTGATTGCATCATTTAATTTAATCAGAATAACATTCTGGAGTTAATGTCCCTTTTTAATTTTACTGAAAATATAATTACTTATTTTTGTAACAAAGTAAAGAAACACAATATCGCATAATTAATCAGACATTAACTGCCATTGATAATTAAGATTATCTGTAAATATTTTTGGATCAGTAAATAAGTAAAATAGCAAGAAACATATCTTTTTTTTTTTTTTCCTCTTGTGGTCTATCTCTGGAGGAAGCATTGTTACAGTAAGCTTTGCTTAAACAACCACTAGATACAATGGAAGGTATTAATGGTTATTACATATAACAAGTGGACTTTTGCCTTCTGTAATAACTCATTGGCTGATAAGGAGGAAGAAGAGAAAGAAAATATGTTAACATGAAGAGAGAGAGAAGAGAGAGAGGGAATGGCTAAGTAGAATTTTTGAACAAATACTAAGTTCCAGACACTATTTTCAGCACCATTGCATATAATAATCTTTACAACACTATATGAGGCTCATGAGGGAGGTTTTGTCCTTATCCTCACATTTTGTACATGCAAACAGGGGTGCTGATTTACCCTCCTCCTGAGTGGTGAAACCAGGATTCAAACCCAGGCATGCTGATTGTAAAGACTACAAAATTTATACCTTGCTACTTTTATAAAAATGTGTCAGAAATGAAGATCCTGCATCACGAAGAAAAGAGTTAAACCCAAGTATGTCATACGGCCATCAGAAAAGAGCACTAAGGAGTAAAATGGGGACGTGATGATCCAGGAAAAAGTGAGAAGAATTGGTGAGCAAGGACCTGAAGCAGAATAAAACTGCAGACGAAGATTAGCACAGGCATTTTGCCCTGGTTCCGCCCATATACAGATGTGTGAAGAGAGGCAATGTGTATGTCTCAAACGCTTACATGTTCTCCTTCTAGAAATTTACTATAGAAACATGAATTATACTGTGAAAAATCCAAACACGAATGCAGCTGCATTTCAAGTGATTTTTTTCAGATCTGCCCCTTTTAGAACCTAGAGAAAGCCATCTTAATTTATTTGTTTGCTTGTTTGTTGTGGCCTATTCAGAGACAGTCAGAGGACATCAGACAGTTCTGCGATCTGTTCACTGCGAATCTTTGACAATTTTCCTGTCACTGCATACATCCTTTCCCACAGTCAATATACCCCATATTTATGCACAAATCACCTAGCTAATCTACTTTTTAATTTAACAATATTTCTGTAATGCTTCTTATGGGGTGCTATTATGTCTATGTACCCAGGGGTGTCCAACTTGAGATCATGGGGCATATGCAGATAATTTGTGGCCTCGTTAGTTTATCTGTGATTTAGATACTGCAAAAATTATGCACAAACCTTTTTTTCTTTTTCTTTTTTTTTTTTTTTTTTGCTCAGGAGTTTTCATTAGCATTTGTATTTTTAATGCATGGCCTAAGAAACTTCTCTTCCTCCAATGTGCAGCAGAAAAGGTTAGTCGCCCCTGAATAATGGTAATATTTATACCTTATATAATATACTACTATTATACTCTAAAGTTAATATGCAATATGTATCAATATTACATACAAATGTTATTAAAATAGCACTAATTTTACCTCTGGAACAATTGATGGAGATGTATTATGTCAGCCCCACGTAAAGATGAACAGAGACTCAGGTCAAATTCCTTAACTCTTGACATATACCTAGAGAATTTGAGAGCTGGGGTGTGGACGTTGTTTTACTCTTTATTACAAATGCATATGTTTTGGATTAGTTTCTTATCCAATCTATACATTATTTTATTTTAATAATTAATTTACCCAATTTCTATTCAGTATAACCATTTTGGACTTTTTTTCTGTCATCATTTTATTCATTTTGTACTTTTCCTTTTCTTCCTTACATGGTTTTGTTCTGTGTTGCAAATTGTTTCTCCAAGTGGTTATTTTATGGTTTCCAAGTGGCTTGTGTTTCTTGTAACTTTAATTAATATATATGAAGCGCTAGATTTACAATTTTGGAAGCTGGGTCATATTCCTGCTATGAGACTTGGCCTTGGGTTTCTTCCACATCTTGGCAATTGTGAACTGAGCTGCTGTAAACCACCTAGGGCAAATGTCCTTGTAAAAGATTTTTTTTTTCTGATAATGAAATTGTGGGATAAAATGGAAAGTCAACTTTCAATTCTTTGAGAATTTTCCATACTTCCTTCTATAGAGTATTAGTTTGTAGTCCCATCAGCAGTGCAAAAGTGTTCCCTTCCCTCCACATCCATGCCAGCACCTGCAGATTCAGGGTTTTGTGATGTGGGCTAATCTCACTGGGGTTGGGTGATGTATCAGAGTGGTCTGATTTGCATTTCTTGGATGTTTAGGGATAATGAGCATTTGTTCCTGTATCTGTTGGTCATTTGTCTGTCATTTTCAGAGAAGTTTCTGTTTAAGTCTCTTGCTCACTTATGAATGGGGTTGTTTGCTCTTTTCTTGTTGATGATTAATTTGTGTTTTCTGTAGCTTCTAGTTATTAGCCATTTGTCAGATTTGCCACATGAAAATATCCTCTTTCATTCTGAAGGATGCCTGCTGGCTTTAGTTGTGGTACCTTTAGTGACTACAGGCAGCTTTTGCCAGAACTCCTGTCCAGAAGGAGAAATGAACCTGGAGAAGTCAAAATCAGGGATTTCAACCCAAGGAGAAGAAATGAAGGTGCACATCATACCCACAGAGACAGATTGCAAGGGTGAGATAGAAGAAGAAAGAGACCAGAGACCAGATATACACCAATTAGACAGAGGGTATCTGGTGCTGAAGAGGAAGAGAGACATCCCCGGACCGGGGGGGTCTACTGCTTAGCAAGGAAGAAAGGACCTCTCATCTCCCCTTGCGGGAGAAAGCCACAAAGTCCCAGTCCTTCTGCACCTAGGAATTTCCACCTCTGGGTCCCCATCCTGCCTGGCACAAACGTGGTTATTATATTTATCACTCCTGTCTTTTCTATAGTATCTGTATACATGCTTGGCGTTGGAATTTTTTGCTTACAGTTCATTTTTGAACAAAATAATTTTATTGGGTACAGCTCTTCACTCAGAAATGGTTCAGGAAACAAGATGGGTATTGATCTGGGATCATCATAACTTCAGCAAGAAAATGCAGGGTAATCAGCTTTCGGCATGCCGTCCTCAGGACAAGCCGCCACTCCTTCAGGAGGTGTTGGTTGTCAGTTCTAGCACTTACATATTTTCTTTGCTGGTAAATGTTGATCTCTGCTTTGTCAATTCAGTGCCTGGCTGTCATACTGGATGTTACCTATATTCCATCCTCTGTTAGGATTCACTGCAGTGATGTTTTACTAGGGCTAGAAATGGAGACTGGAGAACCTAGAGATAAGTTACCAACAACATCCTTCCTCCATCTGTGTTGCTTCTTTTAAATGAGTTGCAGAGATGAAACAGTATATATAAGAAAGTAAGCTTTATTGCCAAATTGTTCCTAATTTTGATCATTGAATATATCTCTTTTGAATTTTACTTTATGAGTTGAATCTAGCTCACTCTATGTAGCAGTTTCGTTAGTATTTCTGTGGACCTAGCAGTGAATTTCTTGATTTGCATTTATATCTTGACATAAAGGACCAATTAACGGAACACTAGAGAAAGGTCTGTGCCACCCTCCCTACAGTGATTTTTACACAGTGTTCCAGATGCACTTGTGATTCAATGCCACAGTGAAAAGTTACAAAAAGGCATCAGTTGTAGATTAGCTCAGTAAAAGTTTATGAATGTTGCTCTAATAGCTTAAGAAATAATTGTTTCTCATTTTAAAAAATGTTACTGAGCTAATCTACAATTGAATAAATCAGCGACTATTTACGATTGTATTAGTCTTTCGCGGGGAAAGGAGAACATGTTAACGTTAAAATATACAATAAATTCTAAATATTGTTTTCACCAATGATGTCAGATTTACATGATTTCTTCATAAAAGATTTCTTTTCATCATTCGAAAGAGGCAAAAGGCACAAAATTATTCCCCATCTAGTTTTCATTAATCAATGCTTAATTTTTCAGCTTTGCTGACATAGTGTTTTGTTCATTTGATATACTGGATCATTGTCTTTGATTTTTACATGACCATAATTACATTTCAATTGTAAACCCTCAGTACTAAATCTCTAAACTCTGATTGTGCTTTCATTTAATCCATAATGATAGTGATTCTTTTCTTCCTATTTTAAGAACCTTTTTATTTGTTTGTTTTTAAAGACAAAGTCTCACTCACTCTGTCTCCCAGCTGGAATGACCACAGCTCACTGCAACCTTAAACTCCTGGGTTCCACCACTCCTCCCACACCTCAGCCTTCTGAGTAGCTAGGACTACAGGCATGCCGCCATATCCCGCTATTCTTTTT
>CAUYQV010047030.1:0-53220 GCA_963574575.1 Galagoides demidoff
TTTCTAGTGTCAGAGGGAAGGTAGTGGTGATGGGAAATCACAGGCTGGGGGTGGGAGCAGAAGGTGAGTTCTTAGGAAGAAACAGGCAGAGGAGACATGGTAAGGACTCTCAGGCAGTCACTGCGGACATGAAGGCCCTGGGAGCTCAGGAATTCCTGGACTTTCAGGTCCTTTGTTCCCAAACCCTCTCACCCTCCCACTGTACTGGAAACTCTTAGGCCCCTACCAAGTTCTACCATCTGTGTCTGAGCAATCAACCCCACCTCTACCCCAACAGAGGTCAAAACACCACCCAAAGGGGGTGCACCTTCAACCCAAGACAGATTCTGGCTCCCAGGCAACTCTAAGCTTGAGTGATGGTGCTGTCTGTGATGCTGATACAGACTTGAGCTTCTGACTTTGAAGTTAACTGCAGCTCTAGGGAGAGGCTGATCACAGAACAGTGGTTCTAGGTTACAGTCAGAGGGTCACACCTTCAGATGTTCCTGAAAGGGCATAGGTACACCAGAGGAAGGCACTCAGAAGAAAGCAAAGCCTCTGTTTCTCCATCTTGCCCTTCTGTTGACCCTAAGGAAGATTCTATGGATAAGCCAGCCTGTTGTCATGCTCCAGGGGTAGAAGAGGCAAAAGTTCTGTCCAGCCTCCCTGCACACAAGTTCCCATTTCATTCTGCCAATGTCCCTGACTGAGAGAAGCTATGCCTCTCCTCAAGCACAGGAGGCATCTGACACTCCGACTGCTGAGTAGTTGTAGGAACTTGTCTCCAAATACAACCCCAAACAATCCTAGTCCACCCTGTGCAAACAAAGTGTTCCTCTCATTGCAAGATGGAGTTCATTATTGTTATGACCTCCTCTTCTTGAATCTCCATCGGGCCCATGACTACTTTGACCAATAGAATGTGCAGGAAGATTTTCTGAGGCTTCCATGGTTCTCATGGTAACTATGCCTGGAAGTTTCCACCCCAGCCTTATGGACAAAGATTCTGTGTAATCACCTTTGTGAACCCTTACAAAGAGACATGCTACATGGAAAAGCACTGATCTCTCAGACATCTAGCCCCAGTGCAGGCCACAATTCCAATGCCATTGGCTGAAAGAGCCCAAAGAAAATGTAGTAAGGAAACTGCCTTAGTCCATTTCTTTACATTGGCTCTAGCCAATTTATACCATCATGACATATAGTAAAATCTTTTCCTTGGCCACTGAGTTTGGGGATAGTTCTGCAGCAACAGATAACCAGAACAGTAGCCCACATAAACACAGTTAGTAAGGAAAAGATGAATTTGGGAATTTGCATGCCTGATTAATTTACCTACATACTGTATTAAAGCTTTCAGTGAAGAGACCTATGGAGACATTAGACTCCACCAAATTAGCAAGGCTGGAACCACATTTCCCAGAGTCTCCTTCCTGTTTGCTTCCAGATTAAAATTGACATAAGATAAGAAGGAAATTGAAGCAAGAGCCACAAGGCTGGGAGTGTCAGTGGACACCCAGGTGCTACTGCAGCTCATACACATTATAGCTCATCACTGTCCCATCCTGTTGGTGAGACATAGGAGCTGCTCAACTTCTAGGGCAGCACCACAGGTGTTGGGAATAGCCACTGGCTGGGCTTGAGGGTGGAGAGAATCATTGAGTTCTGACACGCGTTGATGGCAAAGGTGGCCAAGTTTGTGTCCCCTTTCCCTGGGCCTGGGCCTGGCCCTTCATCCCTCTCCTACCTAAAGGCACCTAGTCAGAGATGTTCTCAGCTCCATGGATATTCTTTTTTTTTTTTTTGAGACAGAGTCTCACTATGTCCTCCTGGGTAGAGTGCTGTGGCATCACAGCTCATAGTAAATATTAACTCTTGGGCTCAAACAATCCTCTTGCCTTGGCCTCACAAGTAGTATCTGGGAGTACAGGTGCCCACCACAACACCCAGCTGGTTTTTCTATTTTTGGTAGAGATGGGGTCTTGCTCTTGTTCAGGCTGTTCTCAAACTTCTGAGCTCAAACAATCCACCTGTCTCAGCCTCCCAGAATGACACATGAATATTCTTGCTGTAAGAACCACTATTTGACCAATTTCAAGTATCCCATTTGATGTCGCCAAGTTGTGTCATGAAGGGAAAAGATTATACACTAGAGGCTTTTGACAACCAGTGAGAGCCAGCTCCTGAGAATCACTGAATGCTTCAGAAAGAGTACGTGCTGTTGCCTATCAAAGTCAGCAGGCCTGAGGCAAAGGCCCTTGAATAGGTAGACATAACTCCTTTTGACTGGCAAATGGCTGACTTTCTTAACAATAAAGCTTCTTCAAACCATAAAGGAAAATGTTCACAAAGAAATAAAGTGTTTTTTGGTTTTTTGTTTTGTTTTTTTTTTGCAGTTTTTGGCTGGTGCTGGGTTTGAACCCGCCACCAAAGGCATATGGGGCCAGTACCCTACTCCTTAGAGCCACAGGCACCGCTCCAGTATTATTTTTTTATTTTTTTTTGTATTTTTGTTCATTGGTTGAGTTTTATAAAAAACATTTCTGAATACTTGAGGCTCGGTCTCAAAAAAAAAAAAAAAAAAAAGAAAGTTTCAACCTAGTGAAAATGCCCATTATTTCAAATTAATTTATAGGTTTAATGCAATTTCTAGTAAAACCCAGAAAGATTAGGCCGGAGTTGTGGCAGGTGCTTGTCGTCCCAGCTACTTGAGAGGCTGAGGCAGGAGAATCAATCACTTGAACTCAGGTGTTTGAGGTTGCTATGAGATAGGCTGAAGCAACAGAGTGAGACTCTGTCTCAAAAAAATAAAAAATTTAAAAAAAATAAGAGAAATAGGACCTAAAAAGAAATAAGAATTTATTTCCATGTGAAAAAGTTGTATATGACGTGTTGTTATTTGTCAATTTCATTAACTTATTTGGGATTAAAAAATATCCCAGCAAGATTTTTAATAAAATTTACATAAAAGGCCCTAAGATAGCTTAAATAATCTTTAAAAAAATAGAATAAAATGGAAGGAATACCTCTAACTGATATTAAATTTTATTATGTATTTACAAAAATCAAGGCCATTTTCTAACTAATATTTATGAAGTAAATGAACAGAATTATTCTTCTTTGAGAGATGGGAATCTCACTCTATAACCCAGAGTGCTATGGTACAATCATAGCTCACAGCAACTTCAAGTTCCTGGGTTTAAGGGATCCTGCTGCCTCAGCCTCCTGCGTAGCAAGAACTACAGATGCACATCACTGTGCCCAGCTAAAAGTAACAATTTAAATCTAATACCCAAAATTGTTGGAAGAAAGAATAAGGAGAGTTTTCCACTCCAGCCCTTCATGGTGGGGTGGAGGGCTTGACACTGATAAATGGAGGGATGCCATTTGAACTCATGAAGCTGACCCCCAGCAACTCAAAGAAATACAGAGAGATATTAAAGACAGATGCTGCCAAGGAAGGGTAGGGAAGAGGAGGTAAAGATTAACATTCTTTTTTTTCTTAATCAAGCTAGACTATTTGAAAGGTGTTTTATTTCTAAACACATGTGTATTTAATGTTTGTTTTTTTTTAACAAAAGGTCAACTACATGTTCACACATAAAACTTCTTTCAGTATTTACCATTGATCTTTTTAAAAAGAGAATCTCCTCACCACAGCCAGCAAGAGTCTGTTGGATTCAGCCCCTCCCCCTTGGGTGCCTGTGGCAGCCCTTCCCATGTCCCCCTGTCCTGACACTGGCCTCTTTAGTCCCCAGGTGCCCATGGGGTCCCTCCACTCACCACTCCTTCTATTAGTAGAACACTTCTCTCCCTTCCCTCCTTCCAAAGAGCTAATATCTACTCAGCTCTCTAAGCTCAATTCAAACATCACTTCATCACAGGAGGATCTTAATTCTCACAAGGGGACAGATTTATTACTAAGTAATTTTGTAACATCCTCAGTCATCCCATTTATTATACTTTGTGGTTCATGTTTCTCTTCTATTTTTTTTTATTTTATTAAGTCAAATACACATAGATCATGAATACATTCATGCATATGTGTGGTACAATGTGCTGATTTTCTTTTTATACAACCTGACGTGGTAACATCAAACCAATCATCATAGCTTTCACCTCATTTACTTGATTATTGTGCAAAAATATCTATGTTCTACACTTTGCAGATTTGACTTGTACCCTTGTCATATGCTCCATAGGTGTGGTCCCACCTAAACTGCAAGCTCCAGAGATCAGGGTTCTATTTTCCCCTCTATTGTTTCCCCAGCATCTAGATTTGGCATTTAATAAAGGTCTGTTGAATAAATAATGGTCAAGTATATAAATCAAATTCTCTAAAGCCCCAGGACACCTCCTTGTGTAGAAGGTACAAGCTCCCGGTAACCATCCTTAAACAAATAAAGGGGCATTGTGATCTAGCCGTTTCCCTCCAACCTATTCATCTCAGTCATACGCATTTCAGTACTTGGTGAAAAGTACTGAAAAACCTAAGGTGACAGGATGTCCCGCTTTTTAACAATTTTTCCTGCATCCTGCGGTGTTTTAAAAAAGCCCCGATTTTTGGAAAGAATGCATGACAAGCTAGGGAACAGGAAGGGAATATAAGGATTCGCTGCCATGTGGCTATTTTGCCAGGATATGCGTTTTATATTATTTTTGTTAATTTTATAATTTTAAACTTTAATAAAAAATAATTGTTGAGAACTGATTATCGAGAACTGCTTATCAAAGTTTGAATTGCTGTCAGGCCCCGCCCCCAGGCCGCACCCCCACCCCAATGGTGTCCCCTTTACCAATGTTAAAATCTGGTCACCGTATTTAAACCATTACAATGCAGTGAAGTCATGCAAGCAATACACTCATTGTTGTTACATCTTTGTACTTTATAACTCATGTCCCAAGAGGCAGGACTAATGCCTGTATCACAGACTAATCATGTTATTTGAGGCTTTGGCAAGTGTCCCTGTTATAGTTGGAAGACGTAGGTTGACCAGTAATATATTCAAATCTGCAGATGAGTCATGTCCTAACAAGGATCTACTGTATTATTACATTTTGGCAGGAAAATGACAGAAGGTCTCACTAGCTTATTTTGGCTTAACTCCAATGTCTTCTTGTGCAGTCATAAATAACACCACCCCAAGAACTAACAGAAATAAGGGCAGAGACAGGAGCTTATGTGAAAGGAGCCCAGGAACAACTTCTATGCCTGCCTGTCTTAAGATGCTTCAAAACAAACAAAACAATACAAAAGGTAGAGTCACCTTAGAATCATGGCATTAAAAGGTCAAAAATCATGTTTCTGAAATGAAATTTCTATTGTTGGATGTCAAATCGCCCATACAGTTCCTTTTAAAAAATTTTTTTTAACAAAATGATGCCATGGAGTAGAGTCGCTTGGTCTGCTGTGCAATCTCCAGCAGTGAGAGTGCTGACTCGACCCCTCCACTGACAGGTCTCAGGGACTGAAATGCCCAGGCCCAAAGGCACAAGCAGGTTCTGGAATCAGACACGCACTCATGGACGGTTCACTCCGCAGCCCATGTGCAACACGGTAGTTTTATCAGGACTGAGTTAAAAGGATCGGATAAAACAAAACCTGTTGAATACGGTATCCGGTACACAGTTCACCCTTGATAAAGGGCTGGCAGTTTACCACTGCTCTATGCAGGGTGCTCCCTGCGGCAGCTCTACCAGAAAGTCACCAAAACTCCGTCTGGCCAATGAGGTCTCTGAGTTAGTGGCACCGATCATTATTCAGATCTGCACCTGCAGAGCCTCAGAGTCGGTGGTCCTTACGGATCTCTAAACTTGTGGAATTTAATGGTTGTGCAGACTATGCCATGTTATTCTTTGCTGCATTCTTTTTTGCAGTTTATGGCTGGGAATGGATTTGAACTCACCACCTGCGGCATATGGTGGCTGCACCCTACAGGTTTGAGCCACAGGCACCGCTCCTCTTCACTGTATTCTTAACCAGACACGATGTTCCCAATCAGCATAGGGCTGTTATTGTCCCATTTACAAATAATTGGAAGTCAACAAATAATTGTTCTGCTAAGATCCAGTTTAAAAGTCCTTAAACTCAGACCTATCACCAATGCATAGTGGGACTCTCCAACCCTCATATTCCAAGTATGAAGACAACAGAAGCAAAAACTATTCTCAGGAAAGAATTATACAATACTTAAGACCAGCTTCCAAATTTTTCCAAATTGGTTCTCTACAATCACCTGATCAGTTAATTTAACTTGCCTGTGACATTCCACAGCTGCTTGGTCTCTGCCTGACTTGAGAGCACAGTATGCAGCGCCCTGCAGTTCTGCGGCTATGTCTCTGCCTGACTTGAGAGCAGCATCTGTAGTTCCCTGCAATTCTACTGCTTGGTCTCTGCCTTACTTGAGAGAAGTGTCTACAGTACACAGGGGTTCTGCTGTCCTCCACCCGCAGGTGTCCTTATAAGAGCAGCTCTGTAGCCTCCAAATCTGTGCACACCCATCTGCTCTTCACACACTTAATCCTGCTGTCACCACATCACCGGTGCCCTTCATGCTGAGCGCTCTTGACTTTCAACATCATTGTGTCAAATCAGTGCCTACCCTTGGGCTTGTGGGTGACTTTCTCTAGCATAAAGTCTCTATTCTGATAGACACAAGTACAACTTTGCTTTTTGTCACAAGAATGATGCTGACAAATTGGCTCTGGTTTTCCCCTAGACTGAAGTTACCTAGCCATAACCTACCTGATGAAAGATATGATTACCTGGAATGCCGTTGATCCTTAACATAACTTGATACAATTTCATTATCACTTTAGAATGAGGGATATTTAGTTGTGTGTGGAGGAGGCAGGGTTATTATTCTGAGCCCAACAGTACCCCTAGAGTCTACACAGAAGGGACTTGGTGGGCCCAGTACTCTCAACTTCTTCATGGCTACAATGAGGTCATGGGTTTATTTGGTAGCTTTAGGGCAGTGGTCAGGGGTTAAAAATTTGCAACCCAACTTTGGGAACATCATTGTACCTTATATTTGGGGTTCATAATTAATGGTATCTCTTCTTTAGACCAGTGATTTTTGATCAGTGTGCCACAGCACACTGGTGTGCTTGAGAGGATCTTAGGTGTGCCATGAAAATTTTTAAAAATCATTAATTAAATTATTTTTGAAAGAACTTTAAAGAACATTAAGTATATTTTTAACTCCTTTTTTTTTTTTTATCAACGTAATTTAAGTGTGCTGAAGAAGTTTAGCCATAAGTTCAAGTGTGGCGTGAGATTAAAAAAAAAAAGTGAAAACCACTGCTTTAGACCAACTATGCTATTCTTAAATCTCACTCAGTTGTAAATTCTAGACCGGGGGAATTCAATTGAGCTAATAATAAAGAAAAAATTGAAAATGAGGACTCAGGAAAACCCAGGTGCACCTATTAGCCCTTTTCATGATAAGGTCTTCCTTTTGCCAAATGATACAGCACTTGGAGTTGTGTGGGTTGCAAAGTGCAAACAGTCCTCCTCTGGCCTTTGTTCTAAAATTATTAATTTTACCTACTGTTCTCAGTGCAAAAGTGTAAAAATGGAAATCAAAGTTAAATATGCAAGGCAGATGTCCCCAGTAGAATAAACTCCACAGGCATTAAACTGTCCTACTTCATAGGGCAAGGGGAGGGCAAAACAGGTCGGGATACCGAATTGCACATGACTTTTGAAATAGAGACGACTGCTTATTCTTATATTGATTTCTTTAAAGGCACTCAAGAAGAGTTTACAGAAGCTGATCAATGACAGTTTCAAATAATAGGATGCCTGCCCCAGGGCCCCACGGATGCTCTCTGCTACTGTCTTACCTTGAAAGTCAGCACATTTTGGATCTGATCTACATGGTGCAGAGAAGAATTATACCCTTGAGTAAGCCTGTGCTTACTCTCTCTAGGCAAAAAGGAAAAAAGGGGGGTGGGGCTGAGTAGAGAATATTGCTAGATTGTTAAGGTTCCCCCCTGCTGTAGTGTTCTATGATTTCACCTAAGTATCTTCTTAAGACTCAAATTCCCTTTCCACTCTTCCTAAGTACAGTTGTACAATTGCTGGCTCTAGATCATTACCCACTCATCATCACTGTGCTCTAATTCCACAGACTCCAGAGACTTGGAGGGTTCAGGATTCTCATGTACTTAACTTCCATCCATAATCACTTCCAAATGACCTCAGCATGCCTCTGGCTTTCACTTTGAAAGCACAATAATATTTTCCATCCCCTCAATAGAGTTTGGGTCTGTAAGGCTGTGCTAGGCAGGGGTGGGGAAGGGAGAATGCTTGTCCAGGTGAGCACAGTGAGAAAGGGACCAGCCAGCCCAGCCCCTAAAAGGGTTCATACTCTTATAAGCATCCAGTCACCACTGACTGCTGGCAAGAGTTCTACTGACAACAATTTTAATGTTAAATGTTAACACTCTTCTGCCAACAACTATCTGACACTTCCAGCTCACTTTAGTGCCAGAAAAAGGTTTATATCCAAGGTTAGGGCACTGGAATGTGAAGGGGGTAAATGAAGGCAATATTCTTTTCCCATTATCATTCTGGCTTTAAGGCAAAACTTTCATTTTTAAGTGCAAGGCCAAAAAGTGCATTTAAGAAAGATCATGCTACCTGTAGGCGGTGTGTATGTGCGTATATATGTGTGTATGTGCATATATATGTGTGTGTGTTTATTTTCAAACAACTATGATATAATGTTTTAAAATGTCTACTTTGAAAAACTCAGCATATAAAATAATAAGTGCTTCTATCTGGGCAAAAGAGTCCATCCATGGTGAATCCAAGCAGCCACTGGGGACTTCATGCCAGGCTCCTGATTTCTTTAGAGGGACTGGGTTAGCAAATGATGAAATCAGGTTTGACTGGTAGGTGATGGTCAATGTTTATGAGACAGATTAACGTAGCAAAATGCTTCTGGATACCTGGGAAGCTCCCCAAACCTGTGTTCTGAGAGCTCTGGCCCAGGCTGCTTTTGGAAACTGGCTCAATGAGTTGGTGACTCCAGATCTACGTGAGGGGAATCCTCACATGCACGGTGTGACTCAGATATGGCTTCTCTCAGTTGTCTTACAAAGCCTCACAGCCTGCTGTTTTAAAGGCTCTTGAATTTAATATGCAGATAGATATATGGATCACTCAGATCTAAGGCCCAGAACCAAAGAGGGATGCCAAGCAAAGATACCTTCACTCAGGCACCCACGCAGCAGTGGCACCAGCAAACTTGGCTGGCAGGCCCTCGGCCTTGCGCAATGTGGAGGTGACGGCTGCCCTGTCTTCCCACTGGGTCAGGATGTGAGCAGGATGGGAGCACCCTGCACTGATGCTCTGGAGCCCTGCAGCTCCATGTGTGTCTACAAAGCCAGCACTTAAGTTCAGGGCAGAAAACACAGGTGCCCTCCCACTCCATGCCTGCCTCTGATGTGCACCACCCTTTCCTCCAGATACCTCTGCCAGAAGCTCTGCTCCCTTGCGGGGAACTCCCTCTACTTCTGCAGAAACCCAGACAATCTTCAGGGCCCTCACTTCTCACCTTCTCAGTCCATTCTGACTGCTGCACCAAAGTACCATGGACTGGGAGGTTTACAAACAACAGAAATTTATTTCTCACATTTCTGGAGGTTGGAGGCCAGAGACGAGAGCATGGGCAGGTACAGCATCTGGTAAGGGCTGCACCCTGGTTCACACTCTGTTTCCTCCTGGATGTTCACATGGGAGAAGGGGAGAGGGTTCTCTGGCATCTCCTGGAAAAGCACTAGCTCCATTTACAAGGATTCCACCCTCATGACCTAACCACCTCCCAAAGGCCCCAACCCCAAGTACTGTCACCTTAGGGGTTAGGCTTCGACATAAGAATTTGGGAGTACACAAATATTCAGTCCACGGCAGCACTGCAACTTCCACTAGGGACCCAGGGCCCTCCAGCAATGATGCTCTTCAGTGTCCCACCATAGGAGGTAAGGGTCTCCCACAAAGCATGGTCTACTCTCTAATGCCTAAAAGAGTTCAAGAAAAGTCACATTTCAGCTTCACTGACTGGGCTCCATGCCTGCTTCCCCATAGCATTTTTGGGTGCTCAGCCAAAAGACTTACTGAAGTTCTAGATATATCCCTATACTCAGAACCCACACTCTTCTTTGGATACTGAGGGTTTGTTGTAGAGTCAAACTTGGTGGACCCAACTCTGCACTCTGTTGTTCTTGGGTACAACATTCTCCCCAGGAAGTATCTAAAATCCTTCTTGTAAATGAACACAGACCAGCTCAACTCACAAGGTTACCAAACCTGTCCACTCACATGTGAACCCCGTGGAAGCTCACCCTGGGAGCAAGGCAGGCACAGCATACACTTAGACTCATGCCCACACACAGGCAAACATAGAAAAGGAAGAGAGAGACCTTTTCAGACTATATAAATTCATTATATTTGGACACAGAGGTTCTTCACTGATGGCTTTATTTTTCCCTGCATAATCCTGTTAAAGACTGAGGTAATAAAGCCCACCGCCTTTTCAGACCAAAAGAAAAGAGTAGCTACTTAGACACTTAGGACTCTATTCCATATGTCTTCTCAGAAGTCACACCTAACACCTGGAGGCAACTGGCATCAAGTCTGAAACCAAGCAACCATGACCTGGTGTGACTTAGGAGAAGAGGCAAAGTCAGGGCAGAGGCAGTGGTGAGTAGAGGATGAATTACAGACCCCATGTGTAAGCATCATTTCATGGGGGAAAGAAAGAATTATATTTAACAGTTAGTCATGGGTCTAATCCACCCTTGTGATGTGTTAGTATAGTTACTACAGAGTGATGAGATACATACGATTGAAGTTAAACAGATTCAAATCCCACCTCTACCAACTCCTTATCAGCAGTGTGATTTAACCAGGATAATTAAATCTCATGTCTTCATTTCTTCATCTCTAAATAGGGATATCTGCCTTAGGAAAAAAAACTACTTTGGGGAGATTACTTAAAATAATGTTTGTGATGTGCTTAGTATATTGGCCAACTCATATGAATCATTTTAGAATGGCAGCTCTTACCATTGCCTCCAGCTCCTCTAACTGCTGCATCTGACTCTCATCTACCTGGACACTGGGGGCAGGTGATGAAGCAGAGCCCAGCAGCAAAGCGAGGCAGAGTGGAGATCCTAGCTCCATCATCTGCATTCTGAATGCCCCTGGAAAACTGGTCTCAGCCTTGGTACCTTTTCTCAGAAATACCCCTGCCTTTTAGGTCATTATGTCCCCATGACATAATTTTGAGACTTATAAGAAATAAGCCAAAAGAAAGAAAAAACTTATAGGAAATAAGTCTCAAAAGGTGCTCACTTATTTTTGAGTATAATTCCAGCTATTTTTGCCTACTTCCTTCTTCCTGACTGTGCAAACTGGTGAACATCAGCCTTTCTAGCTTCTCTTATAAATCAAAAACAGTCTGTTGTATAAATTTTATGCATATTCCACAAACAAAAATATGTCATTTTAAGTTATGAATACATGGATAAATTAAAAAACATTAAATGACATTCATTTGAAATTGAGGCAATTACAAAGCAAGGTCAGGTTGATGCTCTTAGTGTAAAGTCAGCCTATGTTCCACTAGGTGGCAGACCTTGTTAAAAAGTTATGGAAAAGGGAAAAAAAAAAAAAAAAGGAAAGCAATGCATCTTCCACAACTGACCAATAGGTGTCTCTTTGCAACCACATATCCCTGAGCTGTAGTATCACATAGATAATTTCAACATTTCTGCAGTCTTTCTTAAGTCATCCTACAGATAAAATCATCAACACTTTCCACAAGATACAAATAGAATACTGAAGAGATGATTATCTTTTATTTTGCATAATACACTAATCATACTAAATCCATCTAAAGGGAAATGAGATGATAAAAACATAACTAGGAATAAGATTCTGAATACAGGTGTTTTGGCAGATCTCATTAAAATGCTGTCCATAAGTTAAAGTTTCTTTCTGAGGTGATCTTAAGTATTTGCCGATCATATTCGATGGTACTTAGTGACCCGTCAGGAGTAGAGCTAACCCAAACAAATGCACAAGGCTAGTGGCTATGAACTGGCAAATATGGCCCTAGGAACATACAGGAAATATAGAGATTCCTAAGCACTAAAGGGACTCCGTGATATCATTATTTATTACTATTGCTTTTCACCTCAATTTAGATACATTCACTTTCTCTCTCACACACACATGTTCATGTGTGGCCTTGCTGGTGTCATTTAGATATATGTATATATGTTAAGTGTGTACATGAGGTCCGTCCACACCTGCAAAGAGGCTCTCCTTACTATACAGTTCAGAATATATAAACAGAATCCTATACCACTTAGATAATTTTTTTTTCATGTAGGAAAATATTTGTCCCTAAATCGTTCTGAAAGAAATTAGGGATAAGTATTAAACATAACTTACAGATAGAGAAGCTCAGGAACTAAAAGGAAACATTTAGGGCTTGGTTTATTTTATCTGAGATTGAATTAAAAGATGAATTAGGGATGCAAATATCATATATGTACAAAACTACAAAACGACATCACAACTATGTCATTCAATCAAGTTACACATAATAAACCCTCTGTTCCTATCTAAATAGATTTTGAATGTTGTAATGCATTATAATATTCTCCAGATCTCAAAGAAAGATATTTCTTAACTTCATATCAGGCAAGGTCTACAAACATGCCATCAATTCAAAGGCTATTACTGCCCTCTCCAAGGGTCATCATACTACAAACCAAAGCTGGAAAGAGACACTGCTCATTTAGGAGACAGGACCCAGCACAAGATGGGAGTATTCAGCATCCACTACACTGTGATTCCTCCCTGCTACACTCACTCTGTTTTCTAAATCTGATAGTCAATACCTACACTCCTAAACAGCTAAATGTACACAAATCTCTGTGCAAGGTAAACAGATCCAAGGTGCATTCCCAAAGCTCATGAAACTCATTTATTTCCCTACTTGGCAAGGCAAGAATGTGTCAAAAAGTTTGGGGCAAGGAGGAACCCCACCCCTCCAGGAAGCCTGTGGGTAAGACTGAGCCTCCCCTGAACTCCCAGACCTTTAATTAGCAAAGTTGTTAACAAGTTATCTTGGTCAGCTTCTACAGAAAACAGAGGAAATGAGACTGTCAGTTACGTCATGTCATGGCAATTAGGGAATCAGATTACATGGGCTTCTGGGGTCCCACACTACCCCAGAATCTATCCATAGAAATCAGGAAGGCGAAAGGACCCTGAGTAGTGTGAAGGCCTGGAAAGCAGGGTTTTTTAAGCTTCCCTAATGCCATCAGGTTTCCTCATTTCTCCCTACCCTACATCAAACTGCTGGGAGCTGAAGGGCAGAACCTGTGCCTGCCTGCCTTGAACATACCCGTGCCCACGGCTTCCCCCAGGCTGGCCGGGTCCACAGTAGCTCTCAGGACAAGCACCATTTCCTTTCAGGACTACTCCAATCAGTCTCCTCAGGTAATGCAATCCAACCTCGGACTGATTCCTTACATTAGCAAACACTTGTGTTTGTTTTGCCCTCTCAGTCACTGACTGATTTCTATTTGATTCCAGAATTGAACATTTAAAATCTGGTGCCCATTTTCTTTGCAAAAAATTCTGTTTCTGGACAAGAGAAAGTCTTTTCAGTCAATGACCACAGCTAGCTCCTACATGTGAGCCCTCCGGCTGGCAGAAGAAAAGGAAACCTCTGTCTTGTCTTTGCAGAGTCCCAGCAGCTGGTTTTTGGGTGTGGCCTTGACTTTTCTGCGTGCGTTTTCACCACCCGGTTCTGGCGCCAAGTGCCCTCCGCTGTGTCTGAGCAGAGCACCTGTTTAGTCTGTGACTCACGCTATCAGCACGCGGACTCTCCCTTCCTCAGACAGCAGCCAGACCTCACACGGGCCTGCGTGCGACTGGCCAGCACACCGGGCTGTGCAACGACATGCCTCCCCCACCGGCCCAGCACCGTCCGCTCCCCGGGGTGCGGTGGTGTGACACTGACTTGTGTAGGGCCCCCATTCCTGCAGAGGGGCTCTCCCGGTTATGCCTTTGGAAACCAAATTCAGGCTTTTTTTTTCAGGCATAGTGAATTGCTGTCAAGCTTTATAACTGAAGTTTTTAAATAGACATTTTAGCAGATTGTCTTGTTTTTTAACTACCAGCAAATAAATACCACAACGTCTCCTCTCTTCTCTGTTGGGGACAGATGCTGCAGAGGCAGGAAGTAAAAGCCGCCCAATGTGTGTTTGCTCTACAAGATCTCCAACAAAATGTGTGTTTTTCAGAAAATGGGGTGGAAGGAGTAAAGAAGATGAGTTCTAATAAACCTATATGCCTAAATCTGAACAAATGCTCACAAAAAGTAGCAAACTCAGAAAACTGGCTCTGATGTTTCCTCCAGTTACAGTTTGAGGAGAAATATAATGTGTGTCTTCATAGCTTCCTGTCTTCTACAGATAGAGATCCCTTAACATCAGGGTTCATCTAAATGCCATTCTCTGTTTTGACACCTAAATTAGCGACTGTTGGAAGAAATAAGAGGAATCATTGGAATTAGCTGGGGAAGACGCCGACCCTCACCCCTCCCACACACACACTCCTGTTTTCTCACTCCAAGAGTAAGAAGCCACCCAGCCCGAAAATGTACTTTTCTCTTACAAGTTTTGACATCACCTCTATTATTTTCTTTTTCACTTTTTTTCTTTCAACACCTGTTAGAAAAAAGAGTGGTTTTCATGCAAATTCTTCCTTAATCTCTAAGCAAAAAGTAGGGGGTAAAAATCTGAAATTGGATTTGGATGCTGCTGAAATGGATAGAGATGCTTCAAAATATGGGTGACATGTTTACTCTACAAATAAGCCACTTTGCAGTATTTTTAGATTTAATGCCATGTACAATATCAAGATATCTTTGCTGGTACCAGTCTAGCTTCTCAAAACTTTAATCAAGGAGCACTCACGGTAGTATTTTTTTTTTTTTCACATAATACAAGAGACTGGCAGATAGTGACGTGGATTTTGATGACTTTGTACAGACCCAGGAAGCACCAGGAAAAGCAGATGAACCTTTGAATTGAATAACTGTCTCTAAACACCCAGGCACGCTTTTTTCCCCATACAAATACATCGTGACGCTTGAAAGGATACCAACTTTTTGTTTGTGAGACAATTTCCAGGGTTCCAAAATGACAGTTGACCTACTGGCCCCTCCCCCCAACTCCCGGCCAGCGTTCCTTTTTTGTTTGCAGTTTCCCAGTTCCTTTGATGAGCTGGTTTTTAAAGAGCTACAAAGCATTTCTTTCTCGCCACCATAACTAATACAGTGACATGATTACTTAATTTCCCTGAAGAAGCGCCGCCTCAGGCTCTGCGGTAGCCCGGGGGACCTCAGCGCCGTCCCGCCCCAGCCGGGCGCTTCCCAGGCCCGGGCAGCCCAGCCGGGAGCGCGGCCTCCACTCGCAGGGCCTTTGTCTTCGCGCCGCGGAGGGCTTTTTTCAAGAGCCAGGAGTTAATTATTTGGGCCCTGTGTAAGTCGAACCTCTCCAAATGCCACTTCCAAATATAGGCTCTCGTTAACAGCGGCGGCTGGCCTGGTGTCGCAGGACGGCCTCGCCTTCCCCGGCGCACACTTTGTCCCCTGGTGCTGCCCCCTCCCCGCCCTCCCACATCTGGAAGCCAGGCCGGCCTCGGGCAGGAATCCCGGCCCCGGCGACCCACCGGCTCTCGGAGAGCGCGGACAACTGGCGCCGCGAAAGAAGTGAAATTACCTCTCCTGAAAATATTTAAACATTTTTTTTTCTCTTCACTGAAATCCTGAAAAACAGTCCATTTTGAACCAAAATAATTTAGTCTGACAACAGATTCTTCCTCCGTTCACAGCTGTCCCAGAGGGAGGAGCTGAAATCTGAACCTCTCGCCTGTGATTGGATCCTTCCTGCAAAAGCCAGGGGAAAAAACCCTCCCAGCCCCAGCAGGCTCAGTTCGTAAAGGAGCCCGGCGACTTGAGAGGCCCCTGCCGTCCGCCGCACCTGAGCGCGGCCCTGGCCAGCCCGGCGGCCGCGATGCTGTAGGGCCCGGCCCGTCCTCCCGCCGGACCGTTATCCGCGCCGGCGCCGCTGGACCCGCCGGCAAGATGCCGCGCTCCTTCCTGGTCAAGAAGCATTTCAACGCCTCCAAAAAGCCAAACTACAGCGAACTGGACACACACACAGGTAAAAAAAGGAAAAAAATTAAATGTATCTGTAACTATGTATCTGTAAATCTTTAAATATACAGATTTGAGAATCTGAGTGTTGCTACTCAAAAGCTAGTACAAAAGAGCTAAAGACTTAGCTGCTTTTCCCTTTTAAACACGTCTCCAAAGAGAGTGTCTATTCTTTTGATCATTTAAGAGTAAATTTTAATTCAAACCGTTTTCAGTTCTTAACTACTGACAAGGAAATTTTTATTCAACTCTGGCAACTTCCTTTTCTAACGTTTGTGTAGCGCATGATGTGTTGTTGTGTGTGAA
Organism: Galagoides demidoff; assembly: GCA_963574575.1. Taxonomy (NCBI): domain Eukaryota; kingdom Metazoa; phylum Chordata; class Mammalia; order Primates; family Galagidae; genus Galagoides; species Galagoides demidoff. Next base: position 16,539 of record CAUYQV010047030.1, read on the forward strand.
GACGAGCAGCACAGTTCACATAAATGTTCAATGACTGCTTTTCTCATGGAATGAGGCTCCTTCTCCTTAGAAGGCAGCTTGATGCACGTATATCTTTGTGGGCATGGTCATAAACAAATAGCCCATGCATAACATGGAAAACAACTTTTCTCTATGTTTAAAAACACTGTCTAGGTTATTCCCCCTCAATGAGGACGGTGAAGGCGCTGGCGTGGCCACAGTCCCTGACTTCGGAGGCTGCTGTAGCTCTGCAAAGCTGTCAGACTGTGTGTGCCCTAGGTACAATAACCCCACAGACGCCAGGGTGGAAATGAATGTTTTACCCATGAGTATGTCCTTCTCAATGAGTTTGTCTTCTTCATTAGAAAACTGTGTTCCTCAGTATCCTATGTGCGTGTGTGTGTGGATATTTCAGTTGCTTTACCTTAATCTTCATTTCTTTCCTTTTCTTTCCTTCAGTGATCATTTCCCCATATCTCTATGAGAGCTACCCCATGCCTGTCATCCCACAGCCGGAGATCCTCAGCTCAGGAGCATACAGCCCCATTACCGTGTGGACTACGACGGCTCCGTTCCACTCCCCACTGCCTAATGGTCTCTCCCCTCTCTCTGGGTACCCCTCATCCTTGGGGAGAGTGAGTCCCCCTCCTCCATCTGACACCTCATCCAAGGACCACAGTGGCTCAGAAAGCCCCATTAGCGATGAAGAGGAAAGACTACAGTCCAAGCTTTCAGACCCCCATGCCATTGAAGCTGAGAAGTTTCAGTGCAATTTATGCAATAAGAACTATTCGACTTTTTCTGGGCTGGCCAAACATAAGCAGCTGCACTGTGATGCCCAGTCTCGGAAATCCTTCAGCTGTAAGTACTGTGACAAGGAGTACGTGAGCCTCGGTGCCCTGAAGATGCACATTCGGACCCACACATTACCTTGTGTCTGCAAGATCTGTGGAAAGGCATTTTCCAGACCCTGGTTGCTTCAAGGACACATTAGAACTCATACTGGTAAGGAAAAAAAAAACCAAAAAACCACAGCTGGGAATGTTAATCTCTGATAGAACAGAGCTCTGGGCTGTCTGTAGGATTTGCATGTAGTGACACAGTGTTTTCAGTGATGGATGGTCCTTGATAGCTACTTCCTGACTACTCAGAAAGTTGTTAGAGCACAAAGTACTCCATTTCTTGCTAACCACCTCTGCTCCAGGAACTGCAAACAGCATTTAGACTTTGGAAGGTAGATTCAGGAGGTTTGGTCTCAAAGATCAGTTAGAAAATCAGGAAAGATGTGCTTGAATGTGTGTTCTGTGGAACTGCCCCCAGTAATCAGCAAATACAAATGTTGCTATCTTAATCAATTGATTTGGTAAATAGATGAAGGGTTTTCCTATAGTTTTCTGCTAGTTACATTCTTGCTGTGATATTTATTACCCCTTAGCAAGTTGCAGAGTTGAACCAAATTTGCTGTATGTCTTTTTTATTTCCTTTTGGTTCTGAATTTCTTATTCCTAGCATAAAATCATCCTGCAGGGTGTCAATACACTTACACTTCCTTAGTCATAAGAAGAGGGAAAAGGGGAGGTATTGGGAAATGTTGGGCAACATTAGCTGCACCTGCTGAAGCAGAAAGCTTTAATAAGTGAAAGTCCTAGAACTATGTGCATTATTTCTGCCTGACTAGCAGCAGCGATGATATTCAGTGTATGATTGTTTAATGCAACATTCAAATTTACCTTAAAAGGCCACATGCTATGACAGATATCTATCTATCATGGGGACTTTTAATCAAGTTTTACTACTTCTTGTTTGGGGGGGTGAATGTGACTGATTTTTATTAATGTTATTTGACTTTATGTTTCCTCTGAAAACACTGACTGTCTTTCTTTTCACCCCCACCCTCACCCCCAGGGGAGAAGCCTTTCTCTTGCCCTCACTGCAACAGAGCATTTGCAGACAGGTCAAACCTGAGGGCTCATCTGCAGACCCATTCTGATGTAAAGAAATACCAGTGCAAAAACTGCTCCAAAACCTTCTCCAGAATGTCTCTTCTGCACAAACATGAGGAATCTGGCTGCTGTGTAGCACACTGAGTGACGCAATCAATGTTTACTCAAACAGAATGCATTTCTTCACTCCAAAGACAAATGACAAATTAAAGTCCAAAGGCATTTTCTCTTGTGCTTACCGACCAAATAATATGTATAGACACACATACACACGTGCACACACTGAATGCTGCGAGAGCACGGAATCCATGTGTTTAAAGTTAATCCTTTCCATGTGAAGTTGAAAATTACTATATATTTACTGACAGATTGAGATAATAAAAGATAAGAACCTTTCTCTTCAAAGATGAAGTGAAAAGCACATTGCATCTTTTCTTGCTAAGAGAGAATGCAAAGATTTACATTGCTGCCAAATCATTTCAACTGAAAAGAACAGTATTGCTTTGTAGTAGAGTCTGCAATGGAATTTCCTATAAGAAGAGAATCTGTCAGACGCTATCTCAGGTGCCTTATAAAGTATTCCAAGTTTACTTCATTCCATGTCTGATGTCTGGTTGCCATTGTTGAACTAAGGCCTTCTTTTTATTTTTTTTTTATTACCTGTAATGCTTTAAAGTATATTTTTAAGAGAGAAAGAAAAGATCGAGAAACAAGCGAATGTATTAAAAGTATTTTTTGTTTTGTTTTTGCCAATAAATAGTATGTGCCTTAGGGGAGGAGGGAAAGATTAACTTTGAACATTCCTGGTGCATGCTTCATTTCTTATTTTTTAAAAGAACTCTAATGTTTTCTAAAATTATTCAAGATGGGAATAAGTGCAAGAGATAATTCTTAGAAATTCAGTAATGTACTTAAACCATTTTAAATGCAGATGATAAATGCAATAATACAATACCTATTCCAAGTGCCTTTTTTTAATTAATTGTATAGTTGATGAGTCCGTGTAAATTTGTGTTTATTTTTATATGATTGAATGAGTTTTGTATGAAAGTGAGATGTTGTCTATAGTTATGACTATAAACAATCTGAAGACTTGTGAACTCAATATTTCTTTTTTAAAAAACAATTTTCAAGGTCTTTTTTACAATAAACATTTTTGATTTAAAATCTATTGTTTGTTTACTATTTTCAGAGACTTTACTTGTTCCTCCACGACTAGTATCAAACCATTATAAAAAGAATTATTCCTTTTGTTATTAAGAAAAAATAAATTATGTATACTATACATTTCATTTTGCATTATATTATGTGTTCTATTATAAGAAAGTAAACTGCCAGTACTTTTTATTCTTAAGATAATACCATCACTTTCAGAAAAAGACAGCCTATGACAGTAGTTTGTTAGCTTACCATTTTAACAAAAAATCACACTTTCTGAGTGCTAAAATATTCATATTATTAATAGTCAAAAATACCTTTCAAAACTTTTTATTTATGTTGATTTTATTATATTGACTTTAGAAAAGCAAATTACAATTACTTAGATTATAACATAGGCCACTGGAATAGTTTGAGATTTTTGAAAGAAATATTTAAGGAAAAATAAAAGAAAATAATAGAAAAACTGCATGAAAAGAACAGGAGGAAAATGAATTTACTCTGAATTACACAAGATGGAAAATTAAACCATGCAAAGAAAATGTCACATCTAGTGACATAAAATAAGTGATATGTTTGGCAATTGGAGCAGTACGAAATAATGGAAAGTTAAAATTTCCTTTTATAGAATTTGAACAGGTTGAACAAGCTCCCACCCAAATCTAATATGTACTTGAGAAAATATAGCATGACCGAATGCAAGTGTGTGGGCATTAAATGCACATATACTAAGTCACAGATGGACATCCCAGCCATCACAGGGACTGTGATAATGCCCAGGTTCAAATTCCAAACCCATTAGGAGGATAGTTACTGCTTCTGTTCATTGCTTCTCTCTGGTGGAATGAGCAACTCTTACAGAATCATTTTTTTTTTTCTTGTGTTGTCCTTGTAATACAAATAAAAGCCAGAACTAGTATCTCAAAGAAATTAATGACAGACCTTTAGCAGATGACCAGAAATAAATATCAATGCTACTTTTTTAGTGCTCATATTCCTTTCTCTGTGTGTTATGTTATATTTTTAGGCAACATTTAAAAGGATAGGGATCTGACTAAGAAAACAATCTTCAAACAATAAATATTCTGCTTTTAAATTTTTTGATATCTCAATGCATATTTCTCAGAGGCAAAATTATTTGGAACAGCAATTTATAAATGTGAAGAAATGGCTGATAGCTTGACTAGGGCATTCTAAAGTTATAAAAACACCAATTTAACTGACTGCAAGCTTCCAAGACAGCTAACGTGTAGAAACATCTTGCAAGGAGAAAATGTGAATGAGTCACTCCCTCTAAGATGTTCTGGTTGGCTATCTGAGGAAGCAAATCTACCCCTATTTCCCTCCCCCATTTGTAGGTCTATAGGTAAGCAGTTTCTTTGTGTTCCAAATTTAAACAGCTAACTTTCTAAAAGAAAAAGTATGCTCATTAATTTAGCTGATTAATGAAAAATTAGTGGTAAGGAAAAAAAGAGAAAAATTAGTGGTAATGTTTTTATAATATATTCAATTTTGCTCTTAACATTCTAATTTCTCTTGTTATTAAAATACTTTACTGTCAAGATACATGGGTATAAATTAAAGTTCATCAGATTGAGACGTTCTATAAATTTGCCTTGGTAATTATTTTAGACTTTTTAGAATTTCTACCAAGGTTTTGAATCGATCCACTGCTGTCCTGCTGTATGTGAAATCCCTGTATGTCATTAACTTTGCAAATTCACTCTCTTTATGACCATTTATATGACAATGCTCATCTCGTTACATCACAACCTTTTGTTGACACCTTCCTTTCCACTAGGCAAAACATCTTTAAAGAAGAAATTCCCAGCATCCAGCACTTTATCTGGAACATAGATACCAACAAATGTTTGTTGCATAATAAATCAATAAAACATTAGAAATTGGTAAAAGCAAAAAAGCTTGCATATCTAAAATAAATTTAACATATTCTCCCATATTACAAAGAGTTTTTTTATAGTTTCTAAAATATCCTCCAAGCAAATTTATGGGGGTATCCTAACTTAGTGATGAGAGCTCCCCAAATAGATTAGATATCTCCCCAAAATGAAGGGGGAAATACAATGCATCTATAGAGGTAAGGCCTAAGAACACTGTGAGAGCCTGAGTTTTAAAAACTATGGATTTTACAAGAGGTATACATATGGACACGAGCATTCTCCATATCCTTAATTTTTTCATACTATTTGAGGCAGCAGGAAGAGCTCAAGCTCATAAATCTAATAAACGTGTTCAACATATCTCTCCCTCACCACTTGTGGGCTTTTTATCTTTATGCAAGTTCCTTAACTGTTCGTTGCCTCAGTTTCCCAGAGTGCAAACAGGAAAAGAGTTTCAGTATCACAGATAAAGGACTCCATAGTTCCTTGCACGGGTAAGGCTCATATGCCTAAAAATGAGTTCCCAATGTTATTACTAAATGCTTAAAGTGTACAGGCTCTTGTACTAGGAAACTTACATTCATGATTTTCTTCAATGGTAGCAATTTCTCTATGAAGTGTCTCTCTCTCTCTATATATATATATATATATGTGTGTGTGTGTGTGTGTGTGTGTGTGTGTATATATTTCAAAGATAAGTATATTAAACTCAGAAAGGTTGGATAATGGGCTTAAGGTAACAAAGGTAGCAAGTCGCAAAACTAGAGCCTAAACCCAGAGTCTGCTGGCTCCAGGAACCTTGCTCTTTCCACGGCACCAGGGGACAGAGGAGATTCTACAGCAGCACTCTCAGCAAGGGGATTTATGTGTGCAGGCATACAGCAGAGAACTCTTGAAAAGGACAGTGATAACATGCCCTGAAATTGAATAGTTTAACAGTATAATTGGGAACTATCATAATTCAGAAGTTACACAATACACATACAACAATCTTCAGAACCTTTTCCAGTTTCTTCTAGAAATCTGACTGGCTCCACCCCCTCTGGTGTCAGCTGTCTGTCGTGATGCCTCCTCACAGTCCCCCAAGCTTTGCTGGTGCTGCGAGCCCATGTCCTTGGGTCTGTTCTCAGCCTTGCTGGAGAGCAGCTGGTCTCCATCCTCGGGACATTAACGCTTCATCTTCTGGAGGCCACTGCTACTCTGTTGAACACCCACACTCCACACCTGGCTTTTATCTTCTTAGACTGAAAAGTCTTCCAAGCTGAACAGTCATTTCTTTCATAACTAAAATGTGGACACTCTGGTGTAATGAGGCAATTATAACTTGAAAAGTATAAGGATTTTTTTGCCTAAGATCCATATCTGAGGAATTGTTCCTAGTTTAGATATGGGAATAATTTGAGCACAATTAATTTGAGAGTGAGTATTCTGTCATCCAGGAAAGCAAAATTTCTCTAATAAGATGATGTTCTATCACCTTTGTCTCATCAGACACAGAGGAAGAGCTAAAGTGTTCCATTTACCTGAGATGGATATATATGAAGGGAAAAAAGCTCTCAGATTTAATTTTCAACAGTAAATGTGTACAATCTAACAACCAAAGGAGGAAGCCTGTGGCTAAAGTTAGGGTTAGCCCTTAGTCCCCTAGGAAGCAATAATCATTTAGTGTAAAGCATGCATGTAAAATTCAACAAGCATGGCAACTTTTCCACCATGGCACGAGGCCAGACCCAGGAACAATGTGAGATTAGCAGAGGAAGTGGCAGCATGTCCATGTCCATGTCTGCAGATTCCAACGGGCCTGGAAGTTATTTATAGCTCAGAGCAGGAGAGTCAGTGGACAAAATGATGGGCGTATCGATGTATTTTGTACCACTTCATCTAGTTAGGCTATTCTGGTTATAACAGCTATTTTGATCTGCTAAGACTGTTCTGATAATTTCTAGAGATAGTTGTAAGACCCTTTGAATGATCGCTAAGCAATTTTTGTAGACAATGCCCAAGGGGGAGGCCCTGTCATTCATTCCTCTTAACAGTAGGCATGACAGAGAAGGATACAGTGACATTCTTCAAAAGTTTATTCTAAAGCTGGAATTGATTCCCTTTCAGGTAGGGAGTAGTAGTTAACACATTTCTCCTACTATTTAGTTAGGAAGTTGTGATAGTTGATTCTAAGTAATAGAAAGGAAAGACCTGGATTGAATAACATAGAGACACTTTCTCTTGCCAAATAAAATGGATAGTAATTATACTTCTTGTTAGTTACAACTTCTGCTGCATATACATCAGATGCCAAAGGTTTAACACTTTCTTGTATTATGTGATAATACATTTTTTAGAATTTTGCAGAAAGGGCAGTAACACAGGTGCCACAGAATCTCAATAAGCTGTAAACCTGGGTCTAATGAATGTCAAATCTTGCTGTGTCCAGAATACCCTGACAGGTTTGGCTAAGCATACTGTGGGTGGCTTGAGGACATCCTGGCTTGATGGGTCTGGAGTGTCCTGAGAGTCTGCATTTCTAGGCAGCTCCCAGGTGATTCCTGCTGCTGGTCTTTGAAGTTTCAGCCCCAGATTTGGGCTCCTAATCTGTTCTTCTATTCCCCTTTCCCATTGCAGTTCCTGATCCAGTGTAAGCCTGAAGGACAGAGGGAGAGCAGGGTTTCTGGAAAGTGACAGCACCAGCCTTTGCCACTGAAGGCAGAGGAGCAGAGGACCTCACAGCACGATGCCCATCGAGCCAGACTGCTCTGCTCCTGCCTCTCTGTTCCTGCAGTCCTCTAAGCCACAAGCCTCCAGCTGCACAATAGTAGCATGACTGGGTTGTGCTTCAGTGTCTGATTTCCACTCTAATTTTCCTAGTAAGTCTTCAGTCATGGCCAAGCCTCACTGTCCTTTGGTGGACCAGAAATGCACACCAGAGAAGCTGCACGTGGCTCTCTGCCGTGAAGCTTCTGAATGAGATTTCTTGCCAGGTCTCAAGCGCTACCCATAATTGTGTTGCAAACAGTGGGAGGAGTCTCTACCAAGAAGGAGACTCCACATTGCTGCCAACATGCTGCTCACACTGTATTCCTTTATTTTATGAAGTGAGCTTATTTTAAATCACATTTGTCAAAATAAAATTGAGATTGCCACATCCTAAACCTACAGAATCTCCACGAAGTAAAGCGTGGAGTTAAAGTGAAGGTCACCCACTGTTCGTTGCACTGGCTAGGGATGTACTGCCATCTTGGAGCCACAGGCCTCTGGTTTCTCCTCACCACCTGAGGTGGTTCCTACACGGCAACTCTTGGGCTTCTTCTGGGATATCTGTAGCATCTCTGGTGATAAGATTTTTTCCTGCACCATTCTTCCTCCAGCATCATTTAAAAATGTTTGACATTTTGCCAAGGGGAAGTTATATGCTTTTCTCTCTAGTGGTCTGATTATTTTATTAATTTCATTGGCTTTCCTTCATTTACTACTTATTAATAGTTGTGCAAAATTGCAAGTAAGCATTCTCAGACAATTATTCTTTCTGAGCAGGTGGCCAGCATCTCTCTCTCTTTTTTTTCTTTTATTGAGACAGAGTCTCACTTTATTGCCCTCGGTATAGTGCCATGGCCTCACAGCTCACAGTGCCCTCTAACTCTCAGGCTTAAGCGATTCTCTGGCCTCAGCCTCCCAAGTAGCTGGGATTTCAGGTGCCCACCACAATGCCCAGCGATTTTTTGTTATATTACCATTGTTGTTTAGCTGGCCTGGGCCAGGTTCCAACCTTCCAGCCTGGGTATATGTAGCCAGCGCCTTAACCACTGAGCAACAGGCACCGAGCCACTAGCATCTCTTCTAGGCCTTTTAACTGTTTTTATTTGTAACACCTCAGCTAATTCAAAGCATAACAAAACAATAATGGTCAACTGAGTATCATTTTATTTCATAAATACATTATTGAATGAATACATATATATAAAGTGTGCATATACGGAGAATACAAAAACTGTTTACACGTTGTAAGAAAAGAAATAACTGCATTAAAATAGTAATAATATATACTGATAACAAAAGGTGAATACATGTTGAGCACCTCATGTAACTGCAGAAGTCCAATGTGCCTTGAGTATTATAGATTTAATATAGTTTTTTCCTTTCTTAAAGGTGCAAGCATGTTTTTGGCCCCCTCTGTGTACACACACACACACACACACACACACACACAGGGGGCGTGAGGACTGCCCTGTTTCTTATGTTAAGGCAAATTTGGTGAAGACACTCCACATTGCTGCCAACATGCTGCTCACCCTGTATTCTTTTATGAAGTGAGCTTATTTTAAACCACAGTTTTTAAAATAAATTGAGATTACCATGTCCTAAACCTGCAGAATCTCCATGAAGTAAAGCTCTGAGTTACAGTGAAGGAAATTCAGCAGGAGAGGACTAAAAAACACGTGAGGAAGCGCTGACGGTTTGAGGAGCAACGGGGTGCAAAAGACACATCTTTCCACAGCATCTGGTTCTGCCTGCTGACATTTGACTAGTGCTGACTTCCTTTTGGATGCGCTTATCAGGAGGTCTGTCCCCACCTCAGAGTTGGCAGAGCATGCTGGTGGGACGCGCCCCAGGGTAGCTGGCCAGTCCTGCCCTTGCATCTGCTCCAGCCCGTCTAGGCTTCGGGGCTAGCTAAACTAGCAGTAATCATGACAGCTAGTACCTGTAGATAAAGACATTCTTTTGTATACCAACATCCAACAGCCTCAGTGGTCCCCAAGCAAGCATCCGTGACTAATGGCTCCCCTCCCCTGAGGCTCTGCCACAGACAGACACAGAGCCGGCTCCAGGAAGAGAAGGGTGACCCGGTCGCAGGTGAGCGGGGAGGACACACTGACACTAACGTGAAGGGCAGGGCTGCCTTGTGGCTTTTGGACTTTAGAGAGCATCAGACCCAGCCAGATGGTCCAAGACAGGACTTGCTGGGTCCCACCCGCAGTTGTGTCTGCAACACGCTCCATGTGAGGCTGCTGTGGCTGGTGTGGGGACTTGCAGGCTTCTGCTGAGCCATGTAGTCCACGTTTCACGCACCTGTAGGGGCCTTCTGTTCTCCTGTCCACTGCCTGACGGCACACCACCCGGGATCCCCACCAAGCCCTCAGTGGGAGGAGGAACTGAACGCATCCCTAGTGAAAAAAAGCAAAAAACACACACTTAAAAAATGATTTTAAACTCTTGATTATTACCTTTTAAAAGCAGTCTACTTCACAGGACCTTCAAAAGAGTTTGAAATCAAGCTGCGAAGATCTACCATACAATTGGGAGTGACAGAAGGGTGAAGGGTAAGGGCTTTCCTACAGGCTGAAAAAACTATTTTAAGTATGAACAAGAAAGCAATTACAGTTTACACAGCTATCATAATTTCTTTAGAACATTTAATTGAAAATCTGGCTTTTTTTACATATTAAGATTTTTAAATCAATTTCTTGAGTTTATAAGCTGAAATAAATGAACTTGTTTGCTGCGATGGGACTTTTACTGGCAGGATGAGTACGGATCAGCTGCAGACTTTTCTCCCTGAACACAGGCAGACAAACCCCTCTTGGATTCTGCTTTTTAAATCAAAAGATGTAAAAGAATCTTTTGTGTTACTGTTTTCCTGAGGCAATGAAAAGGCAATAAAAAGGAATTAGAAGAAAAGACTATTCTAAACTGTAACTTCCAGATTTTTACAATTTAGGAAAATCTTGACAGCTCCAGGGCCCAGCTGCCAGTGGGTGCTGGCTGGGCTCAGGGCCCAGCCTGTGCGTCTCTGGGGGATGCTAGCTCTTGCCACTGCTTATGCCAAGGATGAAATAGCCCAGGTAATTTTCCACAGAGGTGTCCTGATTGATTTCAGAAGCAGCCTCTTCCTTTATTTCAATCTAGAAAACCTTAAATGAGAAAGGAACTGCATTTTTAGCTGTCTTACAGAAAGTGCTATTGGGCTGTTAGAATAAAAATATTTATACTGTTTTTAAAAGAACCAATGGCTGCAGCCCTGTCCTAATCCAGGCAATCCTGGTCTGTGATAGAGAGTAGGTAGAGCAGGGCTCTGTCGTCAGACTGACCTGGAGTCAAGCTGTCGCTTTCCCACATGTGTGAACAGTGGCTGAGTTCTGTCTCATCACCTCTGTAGTGAAGGCGATTCCTGAACCCTGGTGAGTAAAGACAAAGATGCTAGCTGAACACGGTGCCACAGACAGTGGAGCTCAATATTTTATTATTTTTTTTCTTAAAAAGTTGAACCTGGCTTTCAATCTATACACACCAATACTCAGAAGAAGGCCAAAAATACACTTTGCACCTAATGAAACATTGCTTTTTCTTGCCTATTAAAAAAAGGCATTAGTCCTTTCCAAAGTGGTCTGTTACACCCACTCCTCATCACTGCTTAACAGTAAGACCACCTACGAGATGGTCCAACCAAGTCTGAGGGATTTGAGTTCAGAGACGTGGTGCCCGTTCTAGCACTATCTCATCTACCTTAATGCAAACAGCTGAAAATGAAAAGTTGGAATGATGTTATCACTAAAATATACAAATATCTCTCAGTGAGTTTGACAGGATCTCTGAAAAATTTACTTCTACTATAACGCATTTATAGAATGTGTACATTATTGGCAAGCACACATTACCTCTGAAATCAGAAAAATAATAAATATTTTTTAAAACTCAGCGGATACAATATTTTGTATTGATCTTACTCTATGCCTAGAGCTTGACTCATAAGGTTTTATTCTCCCCCTATGAACTTTACCTCTTATCTGAGTTTATGTTACAGATAAAGTAATTTTAACCCCCCCCCAAAATTTCACTCATTCAAGATGATTAAAAATGATACTGCAAAAAATAATCTGTAGCAGAGTTGGAAAGGAAGGTTAGAACCAGGTTTTTCGATTATTTTGTACATGAATTCAGTTGCCACTGATAACCACATGTCCTTCCTGCCAAAAATCCTTCTGGTGACTTGACTCTATACCAACAACTTACCGGCCCTCTCGTTGAAACTGAAACAAGGCCTTGGGTGCCATGTGCACTGACAGATGCCTCCAGGGGTCCTTGGCAAGGATCAGGAAGTGGGTTTTTATGTAGGTGCCAGGACACCCAAGTGGAGAAAGCCTGGGTGGCAACCTGGCCTCTGCCTGCCTCAGAGAGGTGTCTGTGTACCTGCACTGCGCACCACTCGGCCTTCCCAACCAGCACCCAAGCCAGGAGCATCCTCCCAAAGCACTCCTGAGAGGACTGCAGGACCAAAACCCACTCAGAATTTGACACCTCATGCTTCCCAGTATTCAGCTCATCTCTTTCCTAGAACAAAATGTGTTAACGCAGTCAGGTACCAAATCTTGATTTTTTACTCAAGGAAAGAGAAAAATGCTATTTGAATCTACTAAGGTACCTCGTTTCACTCCCTTTCCTATAACATGTAAACATGTGGCTTTCTAATTAGCCACTGCTCATCATTACCAGGCATGGCCACTACCAAACAGGCAGTGGGATCCACACCCCAACTGAATGCAGCTAACTTATTCATGGAGGTTATTGGATAACAGAAAAACTTAGCAAACTATATTAAAACATCAGTATTGTTTCCAATTAACCAAAGAGCTTTTTCTATCCAATAACCACAGCTTATACTTTAAGTATTAAGTAAATAAACCTCAGAAGACAGTAAAAAAAGGAAAGAACTGATATTTCTGGTATTCTTTTATTCATTTGCTATCATAAATAACTTTTTCCTGAAAACTCTATAAGCAATTCATTAACCATACTGAATAATTTTCTTCCCCCAAAGAGTTACTGATACTTCAGCACATAGAAAAAGAATAGGAGAATTTGTACCCAAGGATCAACAAGTCCTAGAAAATGTTTATCTAAGGATCAGGTGAGATATTCAGGTAATTCTGATCTACATGTGAAATATCTGATGTGGCTTTGGCACGAGGCTGAGTCCTTGGTGAGAGAGGAAAAATCAATATGAAAGAATTTCTGACCCATTGCCCCAACTCAAAGGCAAGCAGTCACTGGATATGCAAGCATGGCTTTGCAGTGTTTTCATGGAAATGGCTCACCCCACTCTTTCAACCACGATAAAAAAAGGCTGATAAGTCTCCAAAACTAGTGTTGACTTTCCATCTTTTTCTAATATAGCAACATAAAGTAAATTAAACAAACATATTTCCTCAGCACATGGCATCAAAGGCAATGTCTATACATGTTAGACTATTACTCAAGCCCACAAGCATATGTTGATTCATTGATAGGCAATAATCTGTTTTATGTTTTTGCATATTCTAGAAATATCCAGCATTATATTTACCTAACAAACTCCTGCATGTGCTACACCTACCCTCCTCCTATCCACCCAATTCCTGCCTGTTCCTGCAGTCTCATTTCAATGGTTGCATCCTCCAAAAAGCCCCCCTGACTTTTCCAGACCTACATAAGGGTTCCTTTGCTATATTCCTGGTGCACATTGCATCTTACTTATATTGCAATTATGCGACTGTGTACCTGTCTCCTCACTAAATGATAAATGCCTTAAGGGAAGGGACCAGGATCAGATTCTTATTTCCCAATGTCCTGGGAAATATTCCTGGGACCTTTTAGATGAACAGAAAATTTTTATTGAATGAATACCTCTTTGGTCCTAAAGTAGACATGGTCTAGTTGATTGTGGGAATAACTTAACTTCCTGTTGTAACATTTTAAAGTTTTATAAAGCACCTGAAAACCAAAACAGTGCAAAGGAGGGTCCACCAAGGGATAACAAATGCTTGTTTCCTCCTGCAGCAAACTGTCACTTCATTAGTGCTACTGTTTCCACTTCTCCCCCACAAAAACATTAAAGGCATGATTATTTAATAAAAAACAATACAAAACATCAACAAAAAGAATGGCTATAAGGAAAAGTGTTTCCACTTTGGTGATATCTCTGTCTTTTTCTCAGCCTCTCTCTTGTTGTCGCTTTTTCTTTTTCTTCACAGCATGTTGGGAAGGACACACATGGGATTTTCCTGTGCTGTGCTGTGTGCTCCTGGTGTTTCTTGTAGACTGCCACCCTGACTTCTTGTGGTTTTGGAAACCAGCCTTCAGACTGATTCACCCACCACTTGGTGCTCTGAGCTGTTTAAGAGTCTTTCATAGCCTTGTGGTTCCACAAATAAGGCAGTTGCCTGTTTTCTGTGTCTAACTGCCATCAGTCACTATGTCAAGGAAGAAAAATTATGCTTTACCTCAAATCATCTTTAATTATGCATAGGCTTATGTTGCTATCTACATGTGTGTATGTGTGAGAGAGACAAAGGGGTGGGAGCACAGGAGGGAGACTGACTTCCAGAAGCCCCATTGCTGTGTAGAGTCCTCAGGCTAGAAGGCTTGATGCAATGTTCAGTCTTTAGAAATCCCTCTTTGGAACATTAGAAACATCTGGAGAAACCACATTTCCATGTTGAAATAAAGATAAGTTGTCATTTCTGCTACTCATTTTGAATTTATCCCACAGCCTGATGAGAGGATTTTGCTCAAAGCAAGTTAAAAAGTATATAACTTAAAAAGAAAAAAGTAGCAGTTAAAAAACTAATTTTGTAGCATTCTACTAAGTTTTCTTAACTACCCCTGCAAACAGGTGGGCCTGGGCCCTGTATGTGGGCTCCTGGTGGGCAGGAGCTACGGACATGAGCAACCCCAGCACATTCACCGGTCAGCCTCACTTCTTTCCACCAAACTTAAATGGCAGTGTGCATGTATGTCCAATAATATATTTGGTCTGGACGTTTAAGAGGTTGCAGTGTCAAGACAGGGTATCAGTATGGTTCTTAAGAATCACTTCTTTTTCTAATTTTATACACTATTGTTTGTCTTTTCACAATTTTTAATGTGTCCCCTTCTCAGGAGACGATGGGGAATGTTTGTGGAAGTCCCTCTGGATCGACCTCGGGTCTGTAGCTCCCTCACCCTGTGGGCTGCCACTGCAGTTACTAAAGTGACTAATTTGTTTAAATTCAGGGGCTGGGGTACACAAGGGGTACCCCAGCCCCTGAATTTAGCCTGGGGGTGCCTGGGGAGTATAGACATAAGTCAGCAGTGTTCCCACCACCTCTGTGATCAACTTCCTCTGTGATCCCACTACCAAGGAGACCTTTCCTTTGCTTATGGTTCTAATGCACTTGTGGGAAAAAAAAAAATCAGACATTTTTGCTTTTTGGATTCATATGTGGTTTCATTCCAAAAATACCATAAGAGAGCTGAAGAGTAGCAAAGCCGGGGGAAAAATAGCTGACATTGAGATTTGGTCTTAAGCATCCACAAATATTTCTAGAATTTTTTTGGGGGGGTGGTGGTCAAAGAAACCTTTCTTGAGAAGAAAGCTTAGTCACTGAAGAACCAGATATGCAAGAGACACGAAGCAAAGACTCTTCATAAACAGCCTGAGTCCTTCCTCTCTGCTTCTCTATGTGGCTCCTCCCTGGAGCTCACGAATCAGGTTTTAAACTGTGTCTGTCTCCAAGCTGAGCTCCAGAGAGCTCGAGTCTTTTCAGATGTCCCCAGATTCCTCCAGTCAAATGTCTGTGACCTATTGGATGCCATCTCTTATACTTGGCAGTTTAGAAACTTGGTTAAACATATTGGAAGACTCCAGGAAGAGCTTACAGTGAAGAACTCAGTCTAATTTTCCTTGGGTCTGAATGGACAGCCCACAGAACCTTCAAGATCCATTTAGTCTGTAAACTACTAGCATTTCTCCAGCCCTGAAACTAACCAACTAAGGGAGCACTGTGGGGGGGAGTTCTGAACCTCCACCTGATCTCACTGGTTTCTTCCTGCAGGAAAAAGAGTGCTGAGTAAGGCTGAGAAGGTGGGAGGGATGAGACACTCAGTAGCCTCCATAAGGTCAGTGGAGACCCCAAACACAGCATCCATGATGCGCTATGTTCCAGGGATGCATCAATCCAAGCAAATATCACCCCCTCTCTTTCTTTCTGTGTAGACATAGAGTCCACGACCCTCTCCTGACTCTCCCACTGTCTCCTGGATTCCTGAGCAACCTGTGAAATCCCTATCACAGAACAGCAAAGCCTGTGGACCGAAGCCTCTCCCCCTCTTGCAAAAGACATGTTTTTCGCAGCAATCTTGATACTCCCCATCAGTCTATTTCTGGTTCTACAATGGCTTCACTCTCCTTATAAATATGGATGACTCAAATGATTTCTGAGAAATGAGTAAAAATTTTAAAAAAGCATCTCCAGAGACTTTTATGATGTAGTTCATGCAGATGGTGCTACATATATGAAATTAAACAAAATGGTATTCCTTATCCTACCTGTCAAAATAGATTTAACAATAGTTTTGCTTTTTTTCTTTTTGTGACTTTAAAAAAAAAATCCTTTTAAGAAAGGGATGAAATGCTTTGAGTCAACAGGTAAACCAAAAATCTTGTGGCCAAGACCTCAGGCATTAGCTGTCCCATATTCTTCAACATCCTGAAATTTTCCATTCAACTTGGGTGGCTGATTTCTCATTTCCCAGACTTCTGTACCCTGTGCAGTCTGGGACACCACCAAGGACAGGGAGTGAGCTGACCCCCGCCTGTGGGCTCTAGGCTTCGCTCCCGCTGGGGTTGCAGCGCAAAGCTTGGGGGGCAGACAGCCTGTGGGTGAGGGGCCCTGCCCTGGGCAAGGGGCCCCCTGGGCTGTGTTTCAGAAAAAAAGGTTACACAGCAAAGCTTTTTCTCAGAGGAAGGAGGAAAAGGTTTAGTTCACCGTTTTTTCTTACCACTAGGCCTCTATTTGGGGGAAGATAAAAGATAAATATTTGATACCATTTAAAAACTATAGACTGGTTAATTACTACTGAGTTTAATTTGAGACATATTTCTTATCCATTGAAAAAATAACGTATGAATCAGAGAGAAACATACTGACATGCCAATTGCAGAAACTAATGAGAACATCCTCCCTGGGGATCTGGCCTCCCTGCTTCAGCAGGTGCAGCAGGCCCTCCCAGCCCAGACCCGGCGTCCAGCCTATCTAGGAGGTGCCATTCTCGGCCTCAGTTCTATTCTGAACAATGTGCTCAGCAATGAAGGCTGCACATACAAACATTTCCACTTATTACTTTGAAAAAATTAAGATTTGTTTTTTGGGGAGCCTGTTGCTACCGTTATTTTTACAGAATCATTCTTCTTACATACTAACATTGCTCTTTTCTTTGAGGAAATTGTCAATTATGAAATAAAATTGACCACTTTGATAGCAAACTATAGGAGCAGAATTGAGGAAGAATCTCTAACACTCCACTTGGAAAGGCAGCCCTGGGGTGAAAGTGCTAATGTCGGAATGTGTCGGAATGTGTCTAGTCCCCCACACAGGACTATTCTCACAAGAGGAACAAAACTCAGCTTCAGAGATAACGCTGTCACCGTCATCACCAGATTCTTTCCTGTTATCTGTGTTCTTACTTGAGAAAACCTTTCACTAATTTCCTGAAACATTCTGCTGCCACAATTTTCCTCAGCCCAGAAGCTTTGAGCTCAGCCTCTGTGAAGCATCTGTCACTTTCCCTAGCAACTTCCCAGAGCTGGATCTAGGTGGCGGACCTGTTTCCACATAACACATGTGACATGAACTAAATCATCCCCTGCAAAGCAATAATACCACCAAGGTCAATATAATAATATAGCAACTCAATTTGACTCTTCAAATAATTTTTTTAAGTTGCACTGCACCTTCATTTTCTATACAGACTACCACACCCATCCCATTTTCACCATAAATTTCCCACAACATTTATCTAATATAAAAATCACGCACCTTATGGCTGCCTTTAGTTTTTACAGTGTGCCTTTTTGTCGATGTAAATGCTTGAAAGATTAATTGTTAGTCATGCTCTACCTCCATACAAATACCAAAAGATGGTGAACATATTCTTGTATTTTATTTCACTTAATTTTTACTTACACATCTTAATGAATTTAAGAGTTTAAGACCTCTTCCGCTGACAACAGAAAAAAGAGGCAATAAAAATTCTAAAAGGTCAGTACATTTACAAACATGAAGTGACTCCTGACACGTCTCTGCTGAGGAGTTTGAATGTGTGCTTTGTATCAAGCAGGCTAATGGTCCACCGCCTTCCTTTCCTAGGGGAGCTTTTCTGGGGGTGGGGTGGGAATCTAGGGGTGGTGGCACCATGGCATCTCAGAGATTGCCCTGCCATTTAGCCACCAAGGGTCACCTGCAGAGCTTTATAATCAGAGGTCTTAGCCCCTAAATCCTGCTGAGTGGAGTCATTGGCTGGCATGTGCCACTGTGACCGGCAAGTGGAACCAATGAAATTATCATCCTGTGAGAGGGCTATGCTTTCCCGTGGTCCGGTCAGAGGCCTGAGGGAGGCCAGCTCACAAAGGCTATGTTGTCTGCAGGCGCCTTCTCTTTGGCTCTCTTTGGCTCTCTTTAGGAGGGCTGCCCTAGAGAGAAGGAAGCCACCCCGCTGAGTTTGGTTCCAGCCTTTTACATCGAATTGCCCAGATGATGTAAGAGGGTCTTTTATGATTCTCTGGAAACCAACAACCTTGAAAATGATAAGGAATGTAGCATTGGAGGCAGGGGTGGTTTCCAACTATCAAACATCAAACTGAGAGAAACCTTTACACAGAGTTGCAGGATAACACATTATGATCTCAATTATAAAATTAGAAAGGAAGAAATATGCATGTGTGTGTGTGAGTTTGTGTGTTGGTAATGTCCCCACAGAAGGTTATTTACCAAATGCTGCAAATGATTTTCTATAAGCAAAGGAGTGACTGGAGAAAAGGGACAGCTGTAATTTATTCCTTATTCCTTACTTATTGCTTAATTTACTATGTATGAAAGTCATTACTTAAATATTATCCAATGAAATGCATTCAAACATGATAAATTTCAAGGGGAAAAACACCACTAGAGAACGGTGCCTGTGGCTCAAAGGAGTAGAACGCTGGCCCCATATGCCAGAGGTGGCGGGTTGAAACCCAGCCCCGGCCAAAAAATAACTGCAAAAAAAAAAAAAAAAAGAAAGAAAAGAAAGAAGAAAAACACCACTACAAACAAAAAGCAATGGTGGGTTGGGATTAACATTTGCAATAACAATGACATTGAAATTCTGAAAGAGAAATGTGTTCATTTTCATTTGTGTGTAACACAGACCCACTAAGCCCATAAACCATTCTTTTATACCGTATCCAGTTAGAGTCTAGAGCTTAATGGGATATGTAATAGCAAATCATTGTTGAATAACTCTTGTGTCCAGAGTTGGAACTGGAAGTCCTGCTGTTCATTAGGTCTTCCACCTTGTTCTGTAAAATGGGACTCAGTTGAGCAATTCTGCAGAAAATGTTGACTGCCATGATTCAATAAAGACACTGCCTCTAAATCTACAAACAATTTTGGTGGCTATCTTCACAAGGAACCCAAGTCAGGAGGGAATATGTCACATGTGACTGCTTCACTTTGTTATTCATTATCCTCTAAACAAGAATTTGCTTGGAAAGAAAGCAAAATTCAATGCTGAAATAAAGTTTAATAGTCTGTGATTGTGAAATATCAATTGAGTAGTCCAGTGTTTTAAAAAAGAAGGTGTTTGGTGACCTCTAGGACCTGTGAGTTCTGCAACATTTTAAATATATTTTGCTTTTGATTGTAAAATAAAATGGTATTTTCCAGTTATAATAACTTCTCTTTTATAGTGAAAGATATATTTATAGCACAAAATTTCATTTCTTAAGTAAATTACTCTCCAATTAGTTTTTTAGGTAATTAGCTTTCTAGTCTCTGAAGGACTGCAAACTGTGAAGTATTCAACACTCAACATTTTTCTTTTAAAAAAGAAAAACTTGAATAATATCCAACTTTTGAAAGAAGTATGACTTTAACTATGTAAAATGTATCAACAGAAAAAAAAATAACTGAAAAGAAATACAATAAAAAACTAACACTGTATCTCTTTAAAGGGGATTTATTTTATTCCATATACTTTTATTTTCACTTTGTAAACTATGCACAATTTACTTTCATCCTAGAAAAAGATAAAGTTAAAAAAATATTAACAGTATGGGGACACCATTAAAAAAATGACATTCTGAATGTGGCCATATAGTTACCAAGCAAAAATCTAAAAATATTTTCCACTAACATGAAACATTTTTTAAAAATCAGTACTTTTAGAGCACATTTTTGAAGTTCTATAATTTATACTTCCCTATAACTGAATAAAGATCTAAAATTTTTTGTGTTGAAGCATGTTCAAAGAATATACATTGGATTATTTAGAAAATAACATAACAAAACACAGCCTCCAATACATTTCAAATACACTAACAGCTAGTGGTGTTCAACCATTTTTTCCTCTGCCACATATTGGAGGAGAATTTTGTCTTGGGTTACACATTAAATACACAAACCCTAATAATAGCTGAAGGGCAAAAAAAGGTCCATGCATACTCTTTTGTGATAGCTGGCACCACAGATAAGCTAAACAGACTTCAAAATTAGCATTCGGCCCATGGACTATAGGTTGGACACCCGTGCAAGCAAGCCATGGGACACACTTCATAATAACTAGAGCAGGGAAGAGGGGAAGGGGAGAGCAGGTGGGGGACATACAAAAAACAGGGCATATTTCTGAAAATTGTTGAAGCTGTGTCTTGGGAAAATCAGGATCATTTTCTATTTTCTTTAGTTTTTGTATGTTTGAAAATTTTCTTAATAAGGATATAAAAAATAAAATCACAAAACCAAACTAAGCACTCCATTGATACTATTGTCCATGCATCAGAATGGCTTAAAGAACAAAAGACCAATAACACCAACTGTGGGCCAGGTCACAAAGTCCTAAGAACACACAGACAGACAGTCTGCCTCAGAGATGATCAGAGTGAAGCTTATGTTTTTCACGTGGGAATTGGATAAAAACTTTATAGGTTTATTCTCTATTCTAAAGCTTAAATCTTTGTCTACCTTGACAAAGGCTCATGTTTAAATCACTTATGTGGAGATTATATTTGGGGGGGCCTGGCCATACAAAATGCATATCCTCCTATCCCTTCTAGAGACTATTAACTCAGCTTAGACCACACATGACATGACCTAGACCAGAACTTGCTGGTAAGCATGCATCATTGATGTAATTGTCATTTCAACAGCATAAGCAAGCCCCTGATGTTATTACCACAGCATGTGCACCAGAGATCTCTATATTAATAGGCTGTGCAGAGCTTTTGGACATTGAAAGAGCACAGTATGGCTCAGTGCTAAGATTATGAAAGATTTCTTACATTTTAGTCTACTTAGAATGTAATTTAGTCGCATGTCATTTGCTAGACTCACTTTCCATTTAAAGAATTGCCTGAGAAATAAATGAGATGGGACTCTAATGCTGTGTTACCACAGTTCTATAGGTCTGGTGTAATTGCAGTATATTGTGACCCTTCAAGACAGGACCATGTATATGGTGCTATAATGTTAAAATGTTTTTTTCCCAATGATCTAAGTCTAAAATTTTATATATAGCTTTTATTTGCATAATTTAAAAATATATTCATAAAATATTCAAATATTATCTTTCAAAATTATGTTTAAAAAAACCCAGAAGAGTGAAAGCTCACATATAGACATAGATGTAGAGATGAGGATGGGGTGGGGACAGGGCAGATAGTGAACCATCAGATTGACAAACCAAGAGAGCTGTAGGGCATATTGAGCACACTGAAAACATGGCTGCTGCCTACATCAAAACCCAGGACACTGCCAGGAGCCCAGAAGCCAAGCACTGTGACCTCCCTTTGCCTTAAAAGTAACCACGATCCCAACTTATGACACCAGTTTAAGTGGCCTTCTTTTTCAGTTAGTATAAATAGAATCATACTGTATGTATTCTCTAATATCTGGAATCTTGATGTCAACATAAAGTTTGTGACTCACCCTACTGCTGGTTGTGGCTGTTTTTCACCCTGTTTCAGTGCCATTTAGAGCTCTTTGCATGCTCACATCTCAAATAGCTATCTATTTTGCTATAATACATATTTGAATTATTTTCAATAAGGAGCTATTGTGAATAATATCAATATTCTTCAGCCCCTCAGTGCTCACGTGAATGAATGCATTTCTGCAGGTGTGTATGCCAGAAAGGGGATTGTCTATGTTTTTGTAGATAATGTAAAATTGTTCTTCCATGTGATCCCTGTTAAAAGATAAATGTTGAGCAATCAATGGCTGGCAGACCTGCGTGAGCCAGAAACCTAATTTGAAAATAATTTACTTAAGAAAAACTAATTTGAGAGTATTTTATGTATTTGATGAATATATATTTTTCCATTAATATTTGATCCTTTAAAAGAGTAGTTTTTAAAACTAAATTTTCTCCCTTTTCAGTGTGAACATAATTGAATTTTCTGCTGGATTCTGAAGTCCCCGGGAGTTTTCTCACAGGGGAAGTGATGTCTTATGGCCAGCTTTCTTTTATAAGTCTTCAGAGAAATACACAAAACCACATTACTATTAGATGTGACTCTGATCAAGCAACTATATTTAAATTCACATATTCAAACGATTGCTGTTCCTTTAAATTGGCCATTTTCGAACACTTAGGCATTTACACGATGGGGACAACATCAATTAGATAATGATGCAATAGTCCCCACTGGGAAGGGCAGACACGCTGAGCACCCCCTGCCAAGTTTCACCCTCCAAACACCTTCCCTACTGTCTCCTCACGATCTCCTGAGAAGCAAAGCTAATCTCGTCACTCCATGGAGCAAAACCTTTCAATAGCTTCCCTTTCATCCAGGTCCAACTCTGAGTAACTTGCCTGGCCCATAAAGCCTATACAGAGTGTCTCTGGCAGACATCCCCAAGATTACTTGTATTTAAAATTGCTGCATAAAATGCAATGTACCTGTCACTCTTCTAAGTGACTTAAAGAGATTAACTCCCTTGACCTCTGTGTTGGCCTCTGAGGTAAGCACCATTACTTATATCCCCATTTCCACAGATAAGGACCTTGAAGTCCATGGAGGAAAATGCCTTCCTAGAGCCCCACAGTGATATGGCACACCCATCCCTGCCCTGGGTCTATGGGACTCTGCCAGGAGGGTTGTGGCTGCCAGCCTATCCCAGGCCCTTCCTGCCCGCTCCAGCTCTGCAGTGCAGGGTGCATCACCCTTTCCAACTATCCCCTGGCTCCACCCATGCAGGTGCTGGTGCAGACCTAATTCCTCCCTGGGATGTCTTTTTTATCTTGAAACCTCTTTGGGCCACCACTATGCTTCCTACTTACCTGATTTTTAACTTGTATATTTTGTTGAAATTATTCTCCCACAACTGCCTGGTCTATTGACAGATAAAGTGAAATCTTATGCGTTATTTTTATCTCAGAATCTGGCATTGTAGTTGGGTCACATTGCCAGCAATTCAACAAAGATTTGCTGATTGATTTGAAGTAAAGGAGAGAGAGAGAGAAGAAGGAAGAGGGGACACAACTGGCTCTTGAATGGTGGGAAGCTGAGAAAGTCAGACAGGCATGGGTTGGATCCCAGCTTTAACACACATTCACTAAACAAATAACTGAATCTCCTTAAAACTTGGTTTCCCAGTTTGTATAGTAAGCATAAAAATGCCTATTTTGCCAAATTACTGTAAGAATTAGAGATATATGTGAAGTGACTTGCACTAAATTATTTATTGTTATCATCACTACTGCTATTTTTAATGATATTGTAACATTTTGTTATCCTGGTGTTCAGTATCTCAGATGATGTAAAGTTGTCTTGGCCTTCAGGAATGATTTCAGTTATTCTAGTCCATGGCTTCTGGGAAGGGAAAATTAGGATAACAACCTGCAAATGGGATGGTAGATAAGGTCCTTCAAATTTAAAAAGTGTATACATTTTAAGTCTTTTGCAGAAATATGTGCCCTGGAGTTGGAAACTGAGCACTTGCAGAGGTCGCTCTACATTATAGGTGACCCTCTCCCAAGTTGAAGTCCTCTTCTGGGAAAGCCATAACCCAAACCTCACAGTTCACATTCAGAGGGCCTGCCACAAGACACTGTGTGTGAACATAGGATGGACAACTTGTCCCTCTTTGTCAAGCCCCAGGAAACTCCAGGGTACCAACTGTTTATAAGCATCACAGATCTGAGCGTGCTTATCGTGGGAGCTCCATTCTTATAAAATGAAGGAATCACTGGCCTATAAAACACATGACCTGTCATGATGTACTTAGTCATGCTGTCCAGATCTGTGAGTTTCACTGGCATCCTTTCTTAATACTGAAATTTCTATTTGGCTGCAAACCAGTGGAAGGATAGCACTGCCATGGAACACACTGACAGCGTTAGTGGGGCCACGGCCCATGAGGTGCGAGCACAGCCTCCTCCTCAGCTCAAATTACTCTTGTATTTCCACCTTTGTGTGACACATACTCCCAAGAAAAACTCTGATACACTTCACCTCCCCAGAAGGGTTTGTGCTCCATCTCTGGTGGGAGGACCTCTGTGGAGGACAGCTGCAATGTTGAGTTCCTGCTGTGGTAGCTCCTTCCCCAGTTTTGAAAACAAATGACTAAAGCTAATGTACATCAAAAAAACTACGAGGTTAGTTATTAAAATTACCATAGGGCCAAGGGTAGGTGAGGTGGCTCATGCCTGTAATCCTAGCACCCTGGGAGGCCAAGGCAGGTGGATCACCTGAGCTCACGAGTTTGAGACCAGCCTGAGCCAGAGGGAGACCTTGTCTCTAAAAGTAGCAGGGAGTTGTGAAGGGCACCTATAGTCCCAGCTACTTGGGAAGCTGAGGGAAGAGGATTGCTTATGCCCAAGAGTTTGAGGTTGCTATGAATTGTGACACCACGGCATGCTACCAAGGCAAACAAAGTGAGAATCTGTCTCAAAAAAAAAAAAAAATTACCACAGGATTTCTGAGGGCTACTTTCAATCATTGGCCATGAGTATGATAAGGCAATTTTGTAGAAGACATAGGACTGTTACTTGCATCATAAATGTTGCTGAGTAATGATAAATTAAATGAAGTACTATTTTCTAGGAACTTTGAAATTGACAAGTTTGTGCCAGTGACAACTACTAGGCACAGAAATTATAGATCATGATGGTTGCTCAATGAATTATGCTTGAATTAGAGAAATAAAGTAGAACCTCCATAGCTGAGCATCTGCGTACACTGTTGGCCTAATGTTCATAAACCAGACACAACCACACATGTGTTATCTGTGCAGGAGGCCTAGTTCCTTATGTCCACCACTTCCATATGTTGACCAGTTGGTTACAATCCTTTGGATGGTCAACTTTCAGAGGGTTACTCAAGTCACTACTTTTTAATGGATATTTATTTCATAAAGCTCTTTTTTATGTTCAGTATCCAATGGGACATTACTCTCCAAATTGGTTTTGAACTGGTGAACAAAGCCACATCAGAGGCTGGGCACAGTGGCTCACGCCTATAATCCCAGCACTCTGGGAGGTTGAGGGAGGTGGATTGCCTGAGCTCACAAGTTCAAGACCAGCCTGAGCTTCAGTGAGACCCCTGTTTCTAAAAATAGCTGGGGGTTGTGGTGGGTGCCTGTAGTCCCATCTACTCAGGAGGTCAAGGGAAGAGAATCACTTAAGCCCAAGAATTTGAAGTTGCTGTGAGCTATGACACCATGACATTCTACTAGGGGTGACAAAGTGAGACTCTGCCTCAGAAAAAAAAAAAAAAGCCATATCAGTATGAGATAGAGACAGCTGGAGGAATACAGAGAGATAGGATACAGAGCTGGTGGGGTAGGAGGTATAGGGGCAGGTGCTGGGAACACAGGGACTCCCCCCAGGGCCCCTAGCACAATAATGCTAAGGATAACCTTGAGAGGAGCCCGTGCCAAGGACAGAGACTACTCATCCTGAGCAAAAGCTCCCAGCAGGAGAGGAGACCCAGGGAACCATTTGGGAAGACAATGGCAGCAGAGGTCACACTGTAACCATGACAGAAGGGGCTGGAAACAAGAGGGGAACAGAGTCAGTCAGAAGAGCCCCAAAGTCTAGGAAAGCATTTGTCCGAAGGACCATGGAATGGCTGCCCCTCTTGCGTCCTCAAGGAAAGGCTGAAAGCAGACATTCGGATTCACCCAGAATCTGAGCTCTGCTTCTGGATATTAACAACTGTCCTAACCACATCGACAGTCATCCCAAGCATTAGTCAATAGGAACACTGAAAAGGGTGGGAAAGTGAATATTCTTTGTACTTAGCCCTTTGTTTGAAATTCAAAAGTACCATTTGTAAGAGAAAGGAGAGAGAGAGAGAGAGAGAATGTTCTGTTACCCACAGGAGTTAGTTGTGATCTAAAATGTCACTGTGAAGGCTGAATTAGCAAATATGGAAACATTCCTTGGAGGGAAAATACAGAGTTATGTTCCCCAGAGTCTGTGATTACAGCTTTGCTGCCAACTGATCAATATGTAGCCTTGTTTTATGTGTACTTCTGTTTAAAGACACCTTATTTAATGTCTGGTTCACTTTTCAACCCTGAACTCAGCCCCAGTGCGTGACTAGATCCTGAACAGAGCTGCTCTGGCATCTGTGTTTCCCTGCACAGCATTGTTCCTGGGTGCTATTTTAAACATTGAAGTCTCCACAGAAAAACACAAGAATGTGTAAATGTGGCGCACCAGGCAGAGGATGGCCTCCCAGTGCCTCCATGGGGAGTACCATTCTGATCCCATCAAGATTTTCACTGCTCAGTGACTATCTTTATTGTTCAGTATCCAATGGGACATTACTCTCCAAATTGGTTTTGAACTGGTGAACAAAACCACATCAGAGGCTGGGCACAGTGGCTCATGCCTGTAATCCCAGCACTCTGGGAGGTTGAAGGAGGTGAATTGCCTGAGCTCATGAGTTCAAGCCCAGCCTTAGCTGGAGTGAGACTCCTGTCTCTAAAAATAGCTGGGGGTTGTGGTGGATGCCTGTAGTCTCTAAAAAATAGCCAGGGGTTGTGGTGGGTGCCTTGTCAATTTCCCCAAATGACCACGAAAGTGCCTTGAGTATTGATTTGGGGACACAAATAGATTTTAGAATATAGGCCAATTCACAAACACAGGACTTCTGAATAATGTGACTCTGCTATACACATTAGACTCCCGTGGAAACCTCAGACTTTTGATAAGCATAGTCCCCTCTGCTAGGCCCCAGTTTCTTGTCTCTAGTCCCTCTTTGTTTCTAACTGAAAGTCGTTCCTCACTGAGACTCTATTCTGGAAAAACTTTGGTAGCCAAACCTGCTTTGTGTGTCTTTTATATATATATATATATATATATATATATACTACCACCAGGACACTTTCTCTGACTCTTGTTTTCAATGGGATGAAGCAACAAAGTGAATAGTTTGCTTGGAATGTGGTAGCCACAAGTGAAGAATCCAGCTACTTCATCATGATTTGCCCATTTTCTTCCTAATCTCACCACCTAGATGACAGACTAGGAGGAAAATGGGCAAATCACTCTAATTTATTTTCCTGTAAGTACCTGGTATAGATCTGAGCCCACAGAAGATAACTGATGAACACAGGCATACCTTGTTGCATTATACTTTGTTCTATTGTGCTTTGAAGATACTTTGTCTTTTGCAAATTGAAGGTCTAAATAATTGAAGGCCAGTGTTGAATGTGTGCATGGGCACCATCATTGTTCAAGCTGCATGCACTCACTCTAAGTCTGTCTCCCACCTTGGCAATTAATTCTTGCAATATTGGAATTTTTTTATTGTTATTACATCTGGTATGGTCATCTGTGATTGCTGATACTTGATATTACTACTGTATTGTTTTGACATGCCACAAATCATATCATAACCATAAAGTCTGCAAACTTCCCCAGTGCAGTATATGTTCTGACCACTCCCCAACTTGCTACTCTCATGCAGCTCCCTCCTCTCAGGCCTCCCTTCCCTGAGACACATTGTTGAATGAGGCCAGTTCATAACCGGACCGTGGCCTCCACATGCTCAAGTGAAAAGAAGAGTCACACATCTGTCACCTTAAACAAAAAGCCAGAAATGATTAAGCTTAGAGAGGAAAGTGTTTTGAAAGGTGAGGGAGCATCTTTTTCTTGTCACTACAACAAGGGCCCATTCATTCTTTATCTATGGCAAATGGATCTTTCTCTGTAAACCATATCTTGTTTTTGCTCCATAAACCTATCTTTCTCTTCATCAACAAACTTTGTGTTATGCTAAAAATAATAATAAAAAAAAAACCAGCTGAAAGCCAGACCTCTTCTACCTGTTACCTAAGTTGTAAATTCAAGGAAAAAAATTTTGAAGGAAATTAAAAGAGATACTCTGGTGAATATAGGAATGATAAGAAAGTGAAACAGCCTTATGGCTGACATGGAGAACATTTGAGGGTCTGAACAGAAGATCAGACCAGCCACAACCCTCCCTCAAGCCAAAGCTGATGCAGAGCGAGACCCTCTCTTCAATTCTATGAAGAATGGAAGGCGAGGAAGCTGCAAAAGAGAAGTTTGAAGCTACTAGAGGTTGGTTCATGAGGTTTAAGGAATGAAGCTGTCTCTAAAACATAAAAGGGCCAGGTGAAGCAGCAGGTGCTGATGGAGAAGCTACAGCAAGTTATCTAGAAAAATGTAGTTAAAATGATTGAAAGTGGTTACACTGAACTACAAATTTTCAGGGTAGATGAATCAGCCTTACCTGAAAGAAGAGGATATCTAGGACTTCTGCTACAAAAGAGAAAATACCTTCTTCGAAGCTTCAAAGGACAGGCAGACTCTTGCTAGGGGCTAATACAGCTGGTGACTTTCAGTTGAAACCAGTCTTCATTTGCCATTATGACATCCCTAGGCCCTTAAGAATTCTGCTAAATCTACTCCACCTGTGCTATAAAAATGGAACAGCAAACCCTGATGATAGCACTGTTTATAGTGAGGTTTACTGAAAGCCCACTGTTGAGAGCAACTGCTCAGAAAAAAAGATTATTTTCAAAAAATTATTGCTTATTGCCAATGTACCTGGTCACAGAAGAATGCTGATGGAGATGTACAAGGACTAGCAGATTTATGTTATTTCCATACCTGCTACCACAACAGACATTGTATATTTCATGAAATCAGGAGTAATTTCAACTTTCAAGTCTTATTATTCATGAAATACATTTTGTAAGGTGAGAGCTGCCATAAATAGTCATTCCTCTGATGGATCTGGGCAAAGTAAACTGAAAACCTTCTGAAAAGTCATCACCATTCTAGATGCTGTCAGAGTATTCATGATTCGTGAGAGAAAGTCAAAATACTCACATTACCAGGAGTCTAAGAGAGGTTGATTACAAGCCTCCTGGATAACTTTGTGGGGTTCAAGATTTCCCTGGAGGAAGGAACTGCAGATGAGTGGAGGCTGAAGAAGTGACTGAATTGTTGCAAATTCAATATCAAACTTGAGTGGATAAAGAGCTGTTTCCTGTGGATGAGCAAGAAAAGTTGTTTCTTAACATATAATCCACTCCTGGTGATGATCCTGTGGACATTGTTGAAATGACAACAAAGGACTTAGGTGTTACTAAACGCCTTAAGGAACTCAAAATAGACCTTCCATTTGGTCCCACAATCCCACTACTAGGTATCTACCCAGAAGAACAAAAATAATTTTATCATAAGGATGTTTGTATTAGATTGTTTATATTGCAGCTCAATTTACAATCACCAAGATATGAAAACATCCCAAGTGCCCATCAACCCATGAATGGATTAACAAACTGTGGTATATGTATACCATGGAATGCTATTCAGCCATAAAAAGATGCAGACTTTACATCTTTTGTATTTACCTAGATAGAGTCGGAGAACACTCTCTTCAGTAATGTATCACAAGAATGGGAAAGCAAGTATCCAATGTACCCCATACAAATGTGAAGCCAGTAGATTAACTAATACATGACCACATAAGAGAAAAACTCAACTTAATTCAAGTTGGGGGGAAGGGGATTGGTGGGCTCCCACACACTGGGCACAATGTAGGGGTATCTGGCACACCTTCTAGGTGCAGAACACAACTACAACCTTATGGAACAAATGCAAACATTGTAACATAATTATTTATATCCTCACGTTAATCTGAAAAAGAAAGATATTAGATATAGAAAGTTAGATGATAAAACATTGGCAGGGTTTGAAGGGACTGAGTCTAACTTTGAAAGAATTTCTACTATGGATAAAATCCAGCAGCAGCACATGCTACAAAGAAATCTTTCATGAAAGGAAAAATCAATCAATTTAACAAACTTTATTGTTGTCTTATTTTAAGAAATCACTACAGCCAGCTCAACTCTCTGCAACCAGCACAGTGTGATCAGTAAGCAGCCATCAACACCAAGGCATGATTCTCCCCTAGCAAAAACATTACCACTCACTGAAGCCTCAGGTTATTGTTAATTTTTTTTTATCAATTAAGTATTTTAACTAAGGTATGTACATTGAGTTTTTAGACACAAGGTTATTGCAACACTTAACAGACTATAGTCTAGGCATAAACACAACTTTTATATGCACTGAGAAATCCCAAAATGTGTGACTTATTTTATTGTTAGTTTCATTTGTTGTAGTTTCCTTGAACCAAACCCACAAGATCTCTGATACATATCTGGGTTCAGGTTTAAGGAGTAAGTACAGAAGAAAGAGGTATGATACATAAGAAAAATGTATTTGTGTCAGCAATACAAATCAAGATGGAGACACAGAATGAACCATGAAGATTGGAAGATGGGCCAAAATGAGAGAAAAGGAGATAGAAAGTGAGAAAGAGAAAGTAATAAAGGAAAGGGGCTTCACTCATAATCACTGATTTTTAGTATATTCTTAGAAACAGTTTTGCTTTGACCTTCATCTGGAATACACATCAATGAACTCACTAAATACACACTATACCAAAAAGGTTTGATTCTGGCTACATATTAAAAGTTCAATACAGATTTAATTTGAAGAGACAATAGATTGGTCATTCTCAGAGTTGTAATAATAATAGTTTTATGTCAAGCAGGGTAAGTATGCAAAAGCAACCTATAAAGAAAGACCCTAGGGGCAATGCCAATGTCTTTGTATCTTATTCTTCAATTTTTCCAATGGCTAGGATATAGCTGCTTAGGCTCTATAACCTGTCCACTGTGTAATGCTCTTCAACCACAGGTTCTGGTCAAAGCAGCCTACATCTTGCCTGGACTCATAGGGAGCCACACTGGAGATCCCTCCTCCCAGTGGGAAGAACATCAAGGTCAAGTTGTAACAAACCCACACAATGGGAAATATTACTGTGTCTTTGGGAAATACAATTTATCATGAATATTTTGCAGAAAGCCAAAAAAGATAGTATCTCAAGTAAAAAGCAATGATCGCTGGTGTCAAATGTTGCGGTTAGCCTTGTTAAGATGAGACTCGGTTTCAATTGGAGTGGGCCAAAAAGGACAGGGTGGTGGGGGAGAGACTGAAGTCAGTAGATAGAGACAATTGTGCCAAGGGCTTGTCTTTAAAGGAGAACAGAAAAACAGGGCTGGAGATGAAAGACAAGGGAGCTCAAGGAAAGTTTTACTCTTGATTTTGTTTTTTAAGATGGGAGATATTGCAACTTGCATCTGATGGATTTAACCTACAGTAGTAGTGAGAGAATGTTTGATGATATAGGAGAAAGAGGAGGTAATTTCTGGAATTATTTTGTTGAGTGCACAGGAAGGGCCAGGCTATAGTGCACAGAGGAAGGGTTATTGACACACAGGCATGTCCTTCCACAGGAACAGAGGCCAGGGAGGGCATCTGGACATGTGTACAGAGATACAGGCAGACACAGAGTGGGGCCCATGCACATGCTCCCTTCTCAGTGAAGCAGAAAATGAAGTCATCAGTGGAAAGTGAGGTACTACAACTCAAGGAAGGAGTTCAAGGTATAAAATATCTATCTAGACAAATAAAATATAACTTCTAGGCACTCATGTGTAATAACCAGGTGTCTTTCTGCTGATCTGGAGCAGGCATATGGGATGCAAAGTTGGAAATAACCAGACTCAGGATCTAGTCCCAAAAGTACAAAGATAGGAAAGAAAACCCAGAGGCGACAGAAGACAAACAGTGGAATTGTAATGGTGGCATATAGAATTTGACTGGTTATGGGGGGAGGTGAGGACATCGGGAAGGAGGGTTAAAGTCATAGACTCTATAGATTTTAGATCCTGGTGTGGTCAGAGAATGGTCAGAAAGAGTATTCTTAGAGCACAAGTGCTAGCAAGGGTAAACATAGGGATGGAGGGTAGGACACTGGACATTGAGGTAAGGGAGATGCTGACAAAATCTGGGTCCAGATGATGGGCACCAGTGGAGACGGGGAGTGGGAGACAAGATGCAGGGAGTGAGAGTCCAAAACGTCTGAGGCATCATCCATGTGGACTCTGAAACTGCCAGTAACGATGCTGACTGCTGTGGTGTTAGAAGGAATAGCAGTAAGCTGGAGGTAGAATCTTCAAGAAATATGGCTGTATGGCTAGAGTGCCTACAGATTATTGAAGTCAGGATTGGATAGGAAATAGAATGATTTTACTGCAAAGTTCAAAGATTGAGGCTTTGAGAAGGTAGCAGGGACAATAATCTGGAAGTGCCAATGAGGAGCATGGGAAGTAGTTAACATTCCCTATGCATGTGTAGTTTGTCCTTGCCATCCAGTCCATGGAGACCCCCCACACACACTGCTCTTCCACTGGCCTTGCCCATGGCTCTTGCACAACTGCTTCTGAAAATGACCAAAGCCATCAGAATGTCCTCGCTCCTGAGAGCCTCAGTATCCATTATTCAATGGGGGGTAATAATACTTACCCATGCAATTCACGCTGGTGAATTGTTGGATCGAGCTGTCATTGTGACTGAGCTGTCCTGGAGTTGGGCACTGGTTGAAGCACAGTGATACGGAAGTTAAAAGATAAGTTATATTGCTACACTCACAGAACTTGCATCCTAGTTGTAGAAGCCATATGTTAGAAATATAAAGACCAAGATAAATAAAAACATAGATCCAGATGGGGATGATAAGTGCCAGAAAGAAACAGTATAAGGGACGGGGATGGAGAACAGCACAGGGAGTGGACCTGCATGGAATTGTCAGGGAAGGGCTTTCCTGGGAGGCAATGTTTTTCTATTAAGCTAAAATTCAGTAGATATTAAATGGACTAAAGTCATGTTGGTACAGATATGTCCTCAGTTACTTAGCTAGGTGATATCTTCAGTTTTAATAGACTTTTAATTTATATAAAAAATGAACATAGTATGGTTGGCCTCCTTTCATGTATGTACCCATTATGTGGGTATTGTATAAAACAATATGGAAAAGCCAACTTTCTGCAGAGGCAGCAATACACTGAAAGATCTGTAATAAAAGCTTGAGTTTGGTTGGTCATGCCTCACTGCCCTCTTGTTAAGAGCAGCAGATGGTATCAAGACTCTTTCATGTTCTTAGATGATGTGAGTTCAATGTGAGGCGGTGGAGACAGCACTGAGGGCTGAGCAGGAACGGGTCAGACAGAAGAGGCAGACCTGGAGAGCTCTCAGCAATGTCCTTACCTCCCCCATAACCAGCCAAAGTCTGTGGTCCATCACTGTCATTCCCCCTCCTATCCTCTGTCAGCCTCCTGGCCCTTCATCTCCATCTTCCACCCTTATATCTGGGCCGTGAGCCAGTTATTTCCAATGCTATCACCTGTACGGTGCACCTGATGTGCACCACACCAGTGTCCCCTTTCCCTCTGCTTCTCCTCCTGCCCCTGGCAGGTTCCCATGCAGAGGGGAGTTCCTGTGGGATCAGCAGCACTCGACCTAAACAGGATGGTTGACTGGTGGCCATCAGGGCAGGCAGGAGCCGGGTTATGGTGTCAGTTGGATGTGTCATTGCATAATGTAATTATAAGACAGATCGTATATCTCTCATGTCCTTGCTAAGTTTTAAATGCCTTGGAGTTGCTCAATTTGTGATCCTCTTTAGTCACTAGGTAAAGTGCAGGTTGGAAGTCCCTGTCTCCTTTGTATCTTCAGCCCAATACTCGCCCACAAAACTATTACAACCTTGGTGTGCCTGAACTTTTCATCATGTGGTTGGAGGTCGGTCTCCCATGACTTACAGTATCTCCCCTCCACTGGCACCTGCAGGGAGGAAGTGAGTTCTTCACCCACATACAGACAGTGGAGCAAATGGCTTCCCTATGCCACACTCACACTCAACTGTGGACTGGATAGAACTGCAAAACCTTCCAGAATTGAGAACTATTGCATGGCTTACTGACTGAATAGCATCACAATAGTATATTGGAATAACTACTCTCTGAAGTAAAACAGAATTCACAGAACTCAGTACACAGGGGACTTCTGGCTATTCCAAGGTAGAGTAGTCCAGTTGCTACAAGGTCCTCCCTATTATAACTAAAAATCCTTGACACAATACACAAGCAGCATCTGAAGCTTCTGACAGGTGGAACAAGGAAGGAAGAGAACCTAGGGTCTTGGGACTGGAGGCCCAACGTGGCAGTAAGTCCCAGGTTTCCTGTATGTCTCTCATGCCTCCTGGCAGAGTGCTGTAGAAGCCTCTAATCCAGGACCTTCAACAGCACAGACAGAAAAAACTGCAAGAAAAGCTGGTTCCTCCGGGCTAAAGAACTGAGAAAAGCATTGCTTAACAACAGAAAACCCCCTCAGAAATAGCTCCCCTGCTCTACCCCCACCCCAAAAAAGCTTCACTCCCCCTTTGCTCTTCCCTCCCCTGAGCCTTCTCAGCTTGTGGAGAGAGGATCTAAACTTCTGCATCCTCCTATGCCCCATTGTACTCAGATTCCCAGCTGTGGTAGAGTCGGGGGACTGAGCAGGGAACCTTCCACTCCCCACCTGAGTCCACCATGCAGCATGAAGGCCATCTGCTGAGCTGCAGTGAGGCAGGTGAGGCCAGGACTGGCATCCACACCAGTCTCCCCTCTCGCACACTCCTTCCCACCCTCAGCCAGCCCCAGCAAGTATCAGTGCACCCCAGTGGCACCAGACCACCAAGAAGACATTAAAATTAATATTTTAAAGGCTGAATTTAGATGATCTTTGAAGCCATGGCCCAGAGAATTGCCCAAGATCTGCATGCCAAGTCTAAATAAGGTGACCATTCAATGAAAATGAAGGATTTAAACAAGACCCAATGACTCCTCACAAAACAGACAAAATATCCAAGACTCAATCAGAATTCCTCTGTCAAACAAAGAATAAAGAAACTTCACACACTGAGTGAGAAAAGACTATCGACAGAGGCCAGCACTGAGTTGACCCCGATGCTGGAGTCATCTGATAAGGATTTTAAGAGAGCCATCCTCACAGTGCTTTAGAATGAACTTTTGAAAAAAATAAAAAATAGAAATAGTAATTATAGAAGCAAAGAAAGAGAATGATAAGTGAAAATTAGAAAACTGAAAAAGAATACAATAACCAATCCAAAAAGCACATCAGATGGGCTGACTAGCAGAGTGAAGATGACAGACCACAGCCAGTGGCATCAGTGGCAGAGTCTGAACAAAGGAGAGAAAACAGGAAAAAAAAAAAAAAACATATGGAGAGTCCCTGGAACTAGAAAAAAAAAGAGAGAAATTGTCAGAGTTCACATTATTGAAGTTTGAGGAGAGGAGAGAGGGAAAAGTTTCCCTCTTCCAAAGAGATAACAAATAGAAACCCCAAATGTTAAAGGCAAGACACGAAAACCTACATTTTCTGAAAGCTGAGTGATCCCCAAATTCAATAAATCTGTGGAGATCTATGTCAGTACATATCATAATCAAATGCCTGAAAGCTATAGGCAATGAAAAAATGTTAACAGCTAGAGATATGTGCCCTCCTGCTACAGAAGGGCACCAATTTGAATGCACAGATTTCTCATCCAAAACCATGAAGGCCAGAAGGAATTAGCACATTTTTAAGTGCTAAAAAAAGGTAAACCATGAATTTAATATCCAGTGAAAATATGTTTCATGAATAAAGATTCTCTAACAAAGGAAAAGTAAGAGCACCTGCTGCTTGCAAGCTGCCTTTCAAGGACGGATGAAGTGATAAAAGAGGGTCTCCACACAGGAAAGAAGTGGTCCCAGAAAATACATAGCTTCAGAAAGGAAAGAAAAACATTGGTATAAATAAACATTGGTTTTCCTTCTGAGGAGTTTCCTGCATCTTATCTGATGATTGATGAAAAATAGATAACCCATTTTATGCGGTTCTAAGTGTGTACTCAAAATAAATACTTAACAAATGTACTTTAACAGATGAGATGGCAGTGGGTAGGACCTAAATGAAAGTCTGGTTTCTGCACTTCCCTGGCGGTTGTGAAAGATCAGCACTAGCAGGAGTGATGCTTTATGTAGGCATATTATAATACCTAATGGAAGTGCTGATCAAGATATAAGATGTGATATACCAGAAAACACTATAATTAAATCAAGGTAGAATCTTTTTTTTTTTTTTTTAATTTTATTGAATGGTAACTATGTACATTAATGCCCTTCTGGGGTACAGTGTGGGGTTTTCACATGCAATCTGAAATACTTCCATCAAACTGATCAACACAGCCTTCATGTCATTTTCTCA
>CAUYQV010047038.1:0-10577 GCA_963574575.1 Galagoides demidoff
CAAGCATTTGTGATGGATCCATCGCCGCCTCGGCTGAGCTGTTCGCTCTTCCGCGACCTCTGAGCCTCTGCAGAAGTGCCAGGAAGGCTCGGCAGCCGAGGACAGACCCGGAAACCCGAGCGCAGACGACCGAGAACAGACCCGGAAACCCCGATGCCAACGAGCGGCGGGGAAGGAGCCGACTGAGAAAGTTAAGTCTGGTTTCCTTTAAACTACAGATAAGTCAATCTTGCAGCCTATTTTAATGTTAATGAGCCAATGATTAAAAGATAAGAGGATTCAAATGATTAAAAGTGAATGGGTATAGTTTGGACTAACTGATAATTCATCTGCTTTGCATTAAAATAATCACATCTTGCCAGAGCGGTGGCTCAAGCTATAATCCTGTCACTGTGAGAGGCTGAGGCAGTGGATTGCTTGAGCTCCCGACTTTGAGACCAGTCTGAGGAAAAGCAAGCCCCCACCCCGACCCCCGTCTCTACTAAAAGTAGAAAAACTGAGGCAAGAGGATCGCTTGAGCCCAATTTGGAGGTTGCTGTGAGCTACGACACCACAGTGCTCTAACCAGGGCGACAGCTTGAGATGCTGTCTCAAAAAAATAAATAAAATAAAATATAATGTCTTAACGTCAACTCTACTGGAAAATTTATCTAGGGCTTCTTTCTCCCTCAGCCTGCCTTAAATATTTTAAGTTTAATGTTTTGTTTTGTGTCCCCAAACTATCCTGGAGATAGTTACTTGTTTGTGAACTGGATTTAAATATTCTAGTGCAGATAGCATGGCATTTTTCTCTCCAACTGCCCATTAACTCCCAATTAAGTTAATTGAGAAAGTATCCTTCAAGTTTTCCTTGCCTCAATCATTTGGAATCTGTTCCACCTTGTCTGCTACTAAAGGAGAGTAGAGGAAAAATGAACAATTATCCAATTCTATGCCTTCCTCACCCCATGAACACTTTAATAGCTTGATATTTTCTAGACATGTATTTTTTTTTGAGACAGAGTGTTACTTTGTCACCCTTGATAGAGTGCTATGGTGTCACGGCTCATAGCAACCTCAAACTCTTAGGCTTAAGCGATTCTCTTGCCTCAGCCTCCCAAGTAGGTGGGGCTACAGAGCTGACCACAGTATCTGGCTATTTTTGTTTTCCTCTAGTTGTTGTTTAGCAGGTCCCGGCCATGTTCGAACCTGCCAGTCCTGGTGTATGTGGCTGGTGCTCTAATCACTGAGCCACCAGCACCAAGCCTAGACATGTGTATGTTTGATTTACAATTTCAGTTTGTTAGACTACAGATTTAATTGTATATAACATTTCTGAGCAATTGAAGTTAACTAAATTTATAAATTGCTACTCCCTCTCCACCAACAACAAAAAAAATACTTGTATTGAATTCTGACGAAGCTCTCTACACATGCCTCAAGAGAGAATAAAAATGAAAGAAAGGGAAAGGAATTCTGGCAAAGAGGACCAACATTAACTACCGAGTGCCTGTGGTAGGTGAGAAAACAAGTCCCCACTGCCCCTATCTAGTTCTCTCTTATTCAAGGAGCACCCTTCCCCATTCCCTCTTTACCTGGAAACTGAGAAAATACTCAAAGGCAATCTTGTTTGGTTTTGGTAAAAAGCAAAAATTGAAGGTATAATCAAGAAATATTTTTGTAGGGGCTGAGAAGCCATAGACATAGATTATGTCCCAACACTTATTCAAATACTAAGCAAAATTGGAGTCTCCTGATTAGTAGTATCAAGAGCATCTGGTTAACTTGTTAGATACCCAAATTCTCAGCTCCAACCCAGATCTATTGAATTAGAAACTGGGACCCAGCAATCAATGCTTTTAACAAGTCTCCCAGGTGACTCCAATGTATGCTAAAGTTTAAGCAGCATTGCTTCATGGTCTGTGAAATTTTCACTGCTGTTGACCTGCTCTCAGCTGTTCTCTCTCTTGGCCTGAGAACCTGTCTTTAGTCAGTCTCTGAGAGTTTCATTAAAGAAATGAATGCAAAAATCAAACTGCAGGAAGTTCAGGATTAGAAGCTGAAGAGAGTAAAGAGGGCTAAAATAGACTCTCA
Organism: Galagoides demidoff; assembly: GCA_963574575.1. NCBI lineage: Eukaryota > Metazoa > Chordata > Mammalia > Primates > Galagidae > Galagoides > Galagoides demidoff. The sequence continues at coordinate 2,074 of CAUYQV010047038.1, forward strand.
TTCAAGTAAGTCAGGTTTAATTGTTGAAGAAGGTGAGAGAATTATAGCTAAAGGAATGGGATGTGGACTTTGGAGTTTCAGTTTGCTGAACATGGCAGAAACTGAGCCAAAAGATGCAGAACATAAAAATACTAAGATGTCCTAGCACTCTGGTAGGCCAAGGCAGGTAGGTTGCTTGAGCTCCTAAGTTCCAAACCAGCCTGAGCAAAAGTGAAACCTCATCTCTACTAAAAACAGAAAAACTGAAGCAAGAGGATCGCTTGAGCCCAAGAGCTGGAGTTTGCTGTGAGCTATGTATGACCCAGGGTGACAGCTTGAGACTCTCTCTTTAAAAACAAACAAACAAAATACTAAGGATGGTTGAGATAGCACAATCTCTGCATGTTTTTTGTTTGTTTGTTTGAGACAGAATCTCAGTCTCCCTCAATAGAGTGTGATAGCATCGTATCTTACAACAACTATAGCAACCTCCAAATGTTAGACTCAAGCAATCCTCTTGCCTCAGTCTCTTGAGTAGCTGGGACTACAGGCGCTGGCTATTTTTAGAGATGGGGTCTCAATTTTGTTCAGGCTGGTCTCAAACTCCTGAGCTCAAGTGATCTACCCATCTCAGCCTCCCAGAGTATCAGGATTACAGGCGAGAGCCACTTCGCCTGGCTAGTTTTTTCTATTTTTAGTAGAGATGAGGGTCTCACTTTTGCTTAGACTGGTCTTGAACTCCTGAACTCAAGTAATCCACTGGCCTCGGCCTCCCAAAGTGCTAGGATAACAGGCATGAACCACTGCTTCCTCCACTACCGCTATTTGTTAAAGTGATATATGTATATATCCCAAATCTAAGTACATTTTTGGGCTTTTTATTTTTTTTCTGTGAAGTTTGTGCACATAAATTAAAATTAGTATACTTTTTCTCATGTAAATCTGACTTTTGTTAGTTTAATTTGCAAGTATCAGTCAAAGGGTATAGGGAGGGTGTATAACTGGGTGAGGGGCTCTTCTACCAATGAAACTTTTACCCTGGAAGTGAGAACAATGTAACCTAAAATTGGCATCCCCATAATAATTTGAGAAAATTAACTAAAAAAAATTACTCAAATCTTTCTGTAAGTACAAAAACAGCAATAAAAAATACAGAAATGGAAAAAAAAAAAAGAACCTAAAAGGGGGTATCAGAAAAAATTTTCCTCCCTTATCTTTTTTTCTTTATCTTATAGGTTACTGTTTTTTTTTTCCCCCGAGTGAACACGACTTACATAGGTTATTATTTTGCTTACTGTATATTTAAGCACATCTTATGAATTCTACCTATTTCTCACTTGTTTACTCATTATCCATCCTTATATCCTAAGAATTTTACCTGTGTCTCATAAGCTACTGCTTTACTGTCTATATCTAACACATTTTATTTTGAGTGAGATGGGATTTTGCTGTATCAGCCAGCCTAGTCCTTAACTCCTAAGCCCAGCAATTCTCTCCTGGCCCTCCCAAAGCCCTGGGATTATAGGTGTGGGCCACTAAGCCCAGCCTATGCCTAACACTTTTTAACACTTTATTTGTTATTTATTTATTTAATTATTTGTTTATTTATTTATTGAGACAGCCTTATCTTTGTCACCCTCAGTAGAGTGCCATGGCATCAGAGTTCACAGCAAACTCAAACTCTTGAGCTCAAGCAATTCTCTTGCCTCAGGCTTCCAAGGAGCTGGGACTATAGGCATGCACCACACAACACCCAGCTATTTTTTAGAGATGGAGTCTGGATCTTGGCTCAGGCTGGTCTCAAACTCCTAAGCTCAAGCAATCCACCTGCCTCAGCCTCCCAGAGTGCTAGGATTACACGTGGGAGCCACTGCCCCCAGCCACTTTTCAATACTTTAAAGAGGCCAACTAGACCTGGTAACTCACACCTTTCAGCTACTTGGAAGGCTGAGGCAATAGGATGGGTTGAGCTCAGGAGTCTAAGGTTGTTGTGAGCAATGATGAAGCCACTATACTCTAGCCTGGGTGACAGTGCAAGACTTTGTCCCCCCAAAATAAAAAAAGGCATTTTAAACTTGCAAAGTAATTTTAAAATGCACAGTGTTAGCAAAGATATATAGTCAGATTACAGAATCCACAGGGGATTTGTTCCAGGACCCTGGCAGATACAAAAATTCTCAGATGTTCAAGTCCCTCATAAAAATGGCATAGTATATGCAAATAACCTATTCACATCCTCCCATATACTTAAAAATCATCTCTGGATTACTCTCAATGCCTAATACAATGTAAATGCTATATAACTAGGTTTTTTCTTTTGTTTTGTTTTGGTTTTTTAGAGACAGAGTCTCACTCTGTCACCCTTAGTAGAGTGCTGTGGTGTCACAGCTCACAGCAATCTCCAACTCTTGGGCTTAGACAATTCTCTTGCCTCAGCCTCCCAAGTAACTGGGACTACAGGCACCCACCACAATGCCCGGCTTTTTTGTTGTTGTTGCAGTTTGGCCAGGGCCAGGTTTGAACCTTCCACCCTTGGTATATGGGGCCAGCACCCTACTCACTGAGCCACAGGTGCTGCCCAAATGCTATATAATGTATTGCATTGTTTTCTTGATTTTTTTTTTTACCCAAATATGTTCAATTTGTAGTAGTTGAACCTGAGGGTAAGGAGGGCCCATTGTATTGTGAGACTAGCATTTCCTATAGCTAGTGGCTGTGAACAAATCTTTTGAAATATTATTTGACAATGGTTATCAAGAGCTTTAAAATACATATATGCAAAACATGAGATTTGAAATCAGGTAACTTGTTCTTTTCACGTTACCTTTAGAGCCTGACACGTTAGGTACAATGACAGAAAACAATTGCTGGTTAGAAGAATCACACATCAGGGCAGCATCTCTACCTGGGAGAGTGGAGAAATGAGTATGGACATCCAGGAGAATCTGAGACACGTAACGCTATGGTGCACCTCATGAAGAATATTTACATTTTGTATTTTTGAAAGTGAAATAAATTATCTTCTTAAATTTTAATATCAAGGATTGTAAAATAGAGCTGAGAAAGAGACTCAACAGGAAGAATGAAAAGAAGTTAGGAGCTGGTGCAGTGGCTCCCGCCTGTATTCTAGCACTCTGGGAGGCCGAGCTGGATGGATTGCTTGAGGTCACAGGTTGGAAACAGACCAGCTCAGCAAGAGCGAGACCCTGTCTCTAAAAATAGCCTGGCATTGTGGCAGGTGCCTGTAGTCCCAGCTACTGGGGAGGCTGAGGCAAGAGAATTGCTTGAGCCCAAGAGTTAGAGGATGCTGTAAGCTATGACACCAAAGCACTCTACTGGGAGCAACAGAGCAACAAAGTAAAACTCTGTTTCAAAAGAAAAAAAATAATATAAGTTATTAAGTAAATTAACACACAGTTACAAAACATGTCCATTACAATTTGAAAAAAATATCAGTTTCTGTATAATTTACTGTTTTACTGCCTTAATGCTTTGCTGCTTGTTCCTTCACATTGTTCTCCAACTTCCCCAGAATAAGACAAAGTGGGACAGACATGAGAGACTGAAGAAGAGTTGGGCCTACTTGGGAGTCTGAGACGGAAGAAATGCTTGAGTCCAGGAGTTGGAAGCTTGCCTGGACAACATAGCAAAATCCCCATGTCAAAAAAAATTTGATTAATTTTGAACCAGGTACAGTGTCTCACTCCTATAGTTCCAGTTACTTGAGAGGCTGAAGCAGGAGGATCGGTCAAGGTCAAGAATTTGAGGCTTCATTGAGCAATAGTCATACCACTGCACTCCAACCTGGCCAACAGAGGGAGACTCCATCTTCAAAAAAATGTTAATTAATTATTTTGAAAGTGTTAGGCAAGAAAAGCTTTTAAGGAAACACTTCCAGTTAATTTTTTCTTTTTTTCTTTTCTTTTTTTTTTGTAGAAACAGTCTCACTTTATTGCCCTTGGTCGCGTCCTGTGGCATCACAGCTCACAGCAACCTCCAACTCCTGGGTTTAGGTGATTTTCTTGTCTGAGCCTCCCGAGTAGCTGGGACTACAGGTGCCTGCCACAACACCTGGCTTTTTTTTTTTTTTTTTGCAGTTTTTGGCTGGGGCTGGGTTTGAACCTGCCACCTCCGGCATGTGGGGCTGGTGCCCTACTCTTTTGAGCACAGGTGCTACCCAACACCCGGCTATTTTTTTGTTGCAGTTTGCCCAGGGCCAGGTTTGAACCTGCGACCCTCCAAAGATGGAGCTGCTGCCCTACCCACTGAGCCACAGGTGCTGTCCCAGTTAAACTTTTCTATGTGTTGAGGAAAGACCACCATTATTTTCTCTTTTGCCTTATCACACCCAGACCCAGCTTTCAAATCTGAGAAATTTTAGGCAACCTCAAGAAGACAAAACTAGAAAAGACAGTTTCTTAAATTTTTCATTAGAATTATAGAGAATGTGGTTTTTCAGAAAATAGAATCATTTCATTACTAAATCAGTGTCCATGTCCACTCACATATTTCTTTCAATCATGGAATGGCTCATTTATGTAAAAATAGGGTAGCCAAAAGTGTTTATTTGATAGTCTAAAAAGAAATGGAGGCCCCTTTGCCTTATCCCCAAAGTAGATGCCTTTGGCTATCTATGGCAAATCTATCTTCCTCTGTAAGTCTATATCTTGCTCTTACTCTGTAAATCTATATTTATCTTTTTTTTTTATTCCCTGTGAAAGGCTTTTTTCTTTCTTTTTTTTTTTTTTTTTTTTTTTTTTGCAGTTTTTGGCGGAGGCTGGGTTTGAACCCACCTCCAGTATATGGGGCCAGCGCCCTACTCCTGTGAGCCACAGCGCCACCCCCTTTATTTATCTTTTTTTTTTTTGAGACAGAACCTCAAGCTGTCCCCCTGGGTAGAGTGCCCTGGCATCTCAGCTCACAGCAACCTCCAACTCCTGGGCTCAAGCAAGTCTCCTGCCTCAGCCTCCCAAGTAGCTGGGACCACAGGTGCCCGCCACAATACCTGATTATTTTTTGGTTGCAGTCATCATTGTTGTTTAGCGGGTCAGGTTGGATGTGAACCTGCCAGCTCAGGTATATGTGGCTGGCACCTTAGCTGCTTGAGCTACAGGCACCAAGCCAAGGACTTTTTTTTTTTTAACCTAAATTTGCAAGATTAAATTCCAAATTTGAAGTAATTTGGAAAACATGAGTGGCACCTTTCTTTCCAGACCCAAAGACCTAAGAGGGGCTTGAAACTAGACTTGCATGGATCCACCACAGTTTAGCCCAACCTTGACTCTGAAAATTCCCAGATATATACAAATAAACTAGATAATCCCCTTCTTGAAAACAGAGGATTTGGGAAACCCTAGTCTTTTTCTTAATGTCCAACTCTTGAGGAGTAAAATAAGTAAGTTGGTTTTCCTCTAACCATAGGAGGAACTACTGTCAAAACAGTGCCAAAACAAGACGATAAAGCAGAAAACAAGTCTGTGCGGATTATGTACAGAACACTGCCATCCCCAGACTCGCTTTCTTTGGAAAAGTGTAGTCTGAATTCATGCGGGTTGGGATGGAGTTAGCTGGGGTGTTGCAGCAGCTGCCCACCCCCCATCAGGAACTGTGGGGGGGGGGAAGGGCCAAAATAAAAGGAAGTTTAAAGATTCAACTGAACTCAGAGGTCATGTTAACTTCTCACAAACCTCTCTCTCTGTGAGATGGACTGTCTAGCAAAAGTGACCCTTCAAGCATGTTAAATCTGCAGGATTGAAGGAGGGCATATAAGGATATGATCTGGTGAATGGGCAGGGTGCAGTAGCTCACACCAGTAATCCTTTCGGCTTTGAGAGGCTGAGGCGGGAAGATCTCTTCAACTCTGAAGTTCAAGGTTATAGGGAATTGTGACCGCCTCACTGCACTCCAGCCAGGGGCAACCCTGTCTCTGGCAATCAAAAATAAACAAAATCTGGTGAATGTGCTTCTTAAAATTCTAATCTGCTTCAGGAATGCAAATTATCTTTAGGTGAAAATCGTGGCTTTACTTTCTAATCCGTTGGGTCTACCTTTTCTCTCCAGGCACTTTTTTTTTTTTTTTTTTTTTTTTGAGACAGAGTCTCACTCAGTCACCTTGGGGCTGACTGCCCTGAGGTTATTGCTTATAGCAACCTCAAACTCTTGGGGTCAGTGATCCTCTTGCCTAAGCCTTCCAAGTAGCTGGGACTACTGGCCTGCCACAATGCTTGGCTATTTTTAGAGACGGGGTCTCAGTCAGGCGCAGGCTGGTCTCAAATTCGTGAGCACAGGTGATCCACCCACCCGAGGCTTCCCAAAGTGCTGAGTCCCACCTTGCCCGCCCTCTCCAGGCGCCTTTTCTAACTCGAATTTTTTTTTTTTTTCTTTCTGCTATGCCTTTCTGGTCTCAGATCAGGGAGTAAAACCCGCTGGCTAAATAAAAAGTTTTGGGGGCCGGGTGCGGTGGCTAACGCCTCTAATCCCAGCACTCTGGGAGGCTGAGGCAGGTGTATTGCCTGAGCTCACAGGTTGGAAACCATCCTGAGCCACAGCTAGACCTTGTCTCTAAAAAATAGCCGGGCGTTGTGGCGTGTGCCCAGCTATTCCAGAGACTGAGGCAAGAGAATTGCTTAAGCCCAAGAGTTTGAGGTTGCTGTGAGCTGTGATGCCGAAGCAATTTACCAGAAGCATGGTGAGGACAGAGGACAACAAATCATCAGTCTAAAATAGAGCCGGGTAGTGATAGGTGTTTTATTTTATTTCTGGGCTAGAGATGGGTGTTTCTCTTGCCCAGACTGGAGAGCCATGGCGTCAGCCTAGCTCGTTGCAACTTCAAACTCCTGGGCTCACAGTCCCCCGGAATAACGCTCGCCCAGACGGTTTCTGGTTTAGAAAATTCCTCCAGGAACACAGCTAACGAATTACTTGTGCACTTTCCAAGTCTTAGTGACCGCGACCGGTGGCTTCGCTTTAACCTTGGTTCCCTTTTGTCTTACTCTGGCTCTCCACCCATGTATTATGCTGGACCAATGAGACGTTTCCCTCGGGCTTTGAAAGTTGTTCGCCCTGGATTCTGGCCACAGAAGCGAGCAGCCGGGCTGGGAAGGGGTGGGGGTCGGGATATTCTCCGTGAGACGCCTCAGTTGCACTGAACAGGCCGTCACTTGGTGGCGGCCTCTTCTGTCCCACAGCCCACAGTTTCATTCCTTTCCCGGGATCCACCTTAGTTCTTGCAGTTCCACAATGGGAAATCAGCACACCAGGGTTGGAACCCTGTCTCGATTATCAATTATTTAATGGTTTAGTGGAAAATATTTAGTGATGACTTTGCTCTATGACAGACCATTAAAGAGGAGCGTGCGCAAAGGGATGGTGTTTGTGATCATGATAGGGAAGTATGGGTGATAGATTGCCCCAAATTTGAGGTTTCAGTGACGGTATCTGGAACTCTGGCTAACTGGTCAATTCTTCCCATCAGAAGAGGGTAGCAAATGCTGTTAGCATCCCAGGTTTGCTTGAGGATGAGAACTTAGGAATTCCATACTTGTTTTCTTTGTCTATTTACAGAACTCCACAGAGTACAGTAGGTAATGTTAGCACATCATTGCCTAAATAGAACTTTGGGTTTGAATTCTGGAAATCAAAGGATTTTGATTTGGAAAATCTCTTTCATCTGGAGATCAAAGAAGGAATGCCTTGGATCTTTTCTTTCTTTCTTTTTTTTTTTTTTTTTTTTTTTAGAGACAGTGTCTCACTCTATTGCCCTGGGTAGAGCTGTGGCAGGGCAACAGAGTGAGCTCTCACAGCTCACAGCAACCTCCAGCTCCTGGGCTTAGGCAATTCTCTGGCTTCAGCCTCCCAAGTAGCTGGGACTACAGGCACTGCCACAATGCCCAGCTATTTTTTTGTTACATTTTGGCCCAGCGCCAGGTTTGAACCTGCCACCCTCAGTATATGGGGCTGGAGGCCTACTCACTGAGCCACAGGTGCCACTCACCTTGAACCTTTTCATTTGTGGTTCCATTGGCTTTCTGCTGTGGCATCTCTTTTGAAGTGAAGAAATCTGAAGAGGAAGGATCGTTGTCTTTCTTCTTTTCTACCCCCAAGAATGTCCACTTGGGACCACGGTGTTTTATTAGGTCAAAAGTCATGTGAGTTACATATGCTTCAGGAGGGCCTGGGCTCAAAACTATCATGAGTGACATACAATTCACAAAGCAGCTAATGCATTAAAAGGTACTGTATCTGTTTCCAAGGACAGATGACTTCTAGATAAGGTTCACTCTTTTTTTTTTTTATCAATTAATGTTTTATTTTTATTTTATTTTATTTTATTTTTATTGAATGGTAACTATGTACATCAATGCACTAAATGCACTTCTGTGTGTGGGTTTTCACACACAATCCGAAACACTTCCATCAAACTGGTTAACATAGCCTTCATGTCTTTTTATTAGTTATTGTTTTAAAACATTCACATTCTACTCTTAGGAAGAGTCACTTGTACCCTTGTAAGATAAACCTTAGAA
>CAUYQV010047039.1:0-18753 GCA_963574575.1 Galagoides demidoff
GTGGTCCCAGCTACTTGGGAGGCGGAGGCAGGAGACTCGCTTGAGCCCAGGAGTTGGAGGTTGCTATGAGCTGTGATGCCATGGCACTCTACCCAGGGGGATAGCTTGAGGCTCCGTCTAAAAAAAAAAAAAAAAAAAAAAAATGATCTTTACAAAAAGAAAAGCTGAGCACAGAGGCTCATGCCTGTATCCTAGCATTTGGGGAGGCTGAGGCAAGGATCACTGAGGCCAGGAGTTCGAGACCAGCCTGAGCAACATAGTGATCCCCATTTCTACAAAAAAAAGAAAAATAGCCAGGTGTGGTGTCATGCACCTATAATCCCAGCTACTTGGGAGGCTCAGGGGGATCACTTGAATCTAGGAGTTGGAGGTTGCAGTGAGCTATGATGATGCCATGGCACTCTAGCTAGCCCAGGTGACAGAGTAAGACCTGTTAAAAAAAAAAAACCCCAAAAAAGAAGAACATAATCTGTTCACATGCTTATTATGTTCTTGCCTGTCTTATTCATGCTTTGTCCCAGTACATAAACATGTATGATACATATTCTTAAACTTTTTATTTAGAAATAATTACAAGCCCATAGGAAGTTGTAAAAATAGTACAGAGAATGGGTAGCACCTGTGGCTCAAGGAATAGGAGTGAGGTGCCAGCCCCTTATGCCAGAGGTGGTGGGTTCAAACCCAGCCCTGGCCAAAAAAAAAAAAAAAAAATAGTACAGATAATAGAACAATGGAGAAAATCAATGAAACCAAAACTTATTTCTTTGAAAGGATCAACAAAGTTGGCAAACCTTTAGTTAGAAGATTCAAATTACTAAACTTCAGAATGGTAGAGGGGACATTACTACTGACTTTACAGAAATAAAAAAGATAAGGGAAAATGAAATAAAGAAACAATTCTGGCAGCACCTGTAGCTCAGTCGGTAGGGCACCAGCCATATACACTGAGGCTGGTGGGTTCAAATCCGACCTGGGCCAGCTAAAGCAACAATGACAACTGCAACAGAAAAATAGCTGGGTGTTATGGTGGGTGCCTATAGTCCCAGCTACTTGGGAGGCTGAGATAAGAGAATCTCTTAAGCCCGAGTTGGAGGTTGCTGTGAGCTGTGACGCCACAGTACTCTACCCAGGGCGACAGCTTGAGACACTGTCTCAAAAAAAAAAAAAAGAAGAAAGAAACAATTCTGTTGGCATTACCACCAAAAGAAGAAAATGTTTAGTAATTTAACAAAAGAAGTATAAAATATATAACAGATCAATGGGATAGAATTAAGAATTTAACCTATACATCTGTAGTCAATTGATTCTGACAAGGTTGCCAAGACCATTCAATGGAAAAAGCATCATCTTTCAAAAAAAGTGGCCTTGGGACGAATGCATTTCCACATACAAAAAAATGAAGGTGGACTTCTACCTTGTACTTTATACAAAAAAAACTTGATGGATTATAGACCTGAATGTAAGAGCTAAAATTTTAAAACTCCTAGAAGAAAACATATGTGTAAATCTTTGTAACCTGAGATTGTCAACGGAGCCTTAGATGTGACATCCAAAGCACAAGCAATAATACGAAAAAAAAAATAGATAAATCATCTTCACTAAAATTCAAAACCTTTTTTCTTCAAAGGGCACTATCAAGAAAGTAAAAATATGACCCACAAAATGGGGTAAAATATCTGCGAATTTTATATCTGATGAGAGTCTAGTGTCCAGAAGGAAAAACTCTTAAACTCAGTGACAAAAAGATGAATAATCCAATTAAAATATGACCAAAAGGTGTTGAATGGACGTTTCCCTGAGAAGATACACAAATGACTAACAAGTACATGATAGGATACTCAACATCATTAATCATTAGGAAACTGCAAATCAAAACCAGGAGATAATCACTTCACACCCACTGAGCTGGCTATAATTTAAAAAAGAATAGTGAAAATAAATATTGGTAAGCATTTAGAGAAATTAGGACCCTCATACTTTGCTGGTGGCAATGTAAAATGGTACATCCACTCTGGAAAATGTTTGGGTAATTTCTCAAAAAGTTCAGTGTAAAGTTAACCTTATGGCCTTGCAACACCATTCCTGGGTAATATACCTAAGAGAATTAAAAACATATGTTTATTAAAAAAAAAGTGTACATGAATGTTCACGGCAACTTTATTTATGATAAGCAAAAGGTAGGAACAACCTAAATGTGTGTCAACTGATAAATAGACAATGTATATCCATACAATGGAATATTATTCAGCCATAAAAGGCAATGCAAACATAAAAGGCAAAAAGACTTGCTAGTTGAACCTTGACGTCATACTAAGTGAAACAAGCCAGACACAGAAAGCCACATACTAGGTAATTCCATGTGTATAAAATGTCCGGAATAGGCAAGTTCATAGAGGTAGAAAGTAGATCAGTGGTTGCCAGGGGTTGGGGGAGGCAGGAATAGGGAGTCACTGCTCATGGATGTTTGGTTTCCTTTAAGGGTGGGGAAATGTAGTGGTGATTGTTGCATATCCTTGTGAATTGTACACTTAAAAATGGTGAATTTTATGATAATGTGATTTATATCTCAGTTTTTAAAAAGAGGCAGAAATCCCCTGTGCCTTTTCTCAGCCTCCCCCAATGGTACATTATATGTAACTATAATACATTATCAAAACCAGGACCATGACATTGGTGTAATAAGAGGTCAGACAATTAAGTTCCTGAACTCATCCTAGAAGAAGTGCTACATACTTAATGGCTGAATATCACCATAATCATTAGAGGGCCAAGGGGAGTACTTTGAAGGGGACCATAGTGATATTCAGCCATGAGGTATGTTGTACCTCATGAACTCTAGGATGAGTTCATGAACTTAATTGTCCAGCCTTGTATACAGACTTTCAAACACTCATTTGTGTAAATGCTTATATAGTTCTATGTAATTCTGTAACATACATACATTTGTATAATCACCATGACATCAAGAAACAGACCAGTGCCATCATCACCAGGGAATTCTCTTGGGCTCCCCTTTATGGCCACACCTCCCTGTGCCCATTCCTAACACTGAGCAGCCATTGAACTGTTCTCTTTCTATGTATTTTGTCATTTCAAGAGTGCTATTATATACATAAATGAAATCATACAGTAGGTAACCTTTGTGAGATTGACTTTTTTCACTCAGCATCTTGTCTTTGACAGTCTTACAAATTGTTATGTATTGACAGTTTGCTCCTTTTTTAATACAATAATTTATTAAATTACAGCTACTTTTTTTTTTTTTAAAGGCAGAGTCTCACTCTGTTGCCCTTGGTAGAGTGCATTGGCCTCAGCCTAGCTCGCAGCAGCTTCCAACGCCTGGGCTCAAACGATTCTCCTGCCTCAGACTCCCAAGTAGCTAGGACTACAGGCACCCACCACAACACCCGGATAATTTTTCTATTTTTAGTAGAGACAGGATCTTGCTCTTGCTCAGGCTGATCTTGAACTCCTAAGCTCGGAGATCCTCCTGCCTCAGCCTCCCACCCTGCTAATATTACAAGTGTGAACCTGACCACAAATCTGAGCTGCTTTTAAGGGTGGTCTGGCATTTTCCTGCAGGTGGGTAGATCAGTGTTAGGAATAGGAAAGCACCTTTGGTTTAGGAATTAGAATAGGCATCCTCAAACTACGGCCCACAGGCCACATGCAGCTTGCGTAGGACATTTATCTGGCCTGCCAGGCGTTTTTGCCACTGCTGCCTGTCCTGCTTAGCAGCCAACTCATCCCAGGGCCCGCAGTCTGGCCCTCCAACAGTCTGAGGGACAGTGAACTGGCCCTCTGTTTAAAAAGTTTGAGGACCCCTGAGTTAGAAAGTTATCTCCTTGGGGAAGCCTTCCCTGACCATCCATTCTAAACTAGCTGCTCTTTCTTATTTTCTTCATAGAATTTATCCCTTCTTGATTTTCTTCCCTTTGGAAATTTTACCTGTTTGCCTTCCCTACTGGCACACAGCTGCTGGGACTGGGAGGTGGCTCAGGTTCCTATACACGTCCCGTGGGTCTGTCTTAGTGTCTACCCCTCAGGAAGGATGAGCTTCTGTATTTGTTGAGCGAGTCTGTAGCAGAGGCTGCCCATGCTCACTCACACACCCCTTGCTTCCGTGCCTGCATGGAGAATTCTAGCCTGGAGGATTCTTTGTCTGGCCCCAAGCCCCACTTTGCCTGCCACACGGCCCAAACTAGGGGTAGAAGACCGAGCCACCCCAACCAACATGGGTGGGAGTTGGGATATAAATACCCCAGATTCCTAGTCCCAAGGGTGGAGCCACTCAGAGGTGTACCTCACACTGGCTCCCAGATTCCCTGACCCCCCCCCCCCCAGAAGCAGCAAGCCTGATAACACAGCCTTTCGGGCTCCCTTCCCTGCCCTGTCTCGCTTCCCCACTCTCCTACTACTGTTTCCTTCTCTCTCTAAATAAACTACTTAGGCTTGGATTCTTGCCTCAGGGTCTGCTTCTGGGGCAAGCCAGACTGACACAGAATGAATTAATGAATTAAAGATTGAGGTTCAAATCTCCACCACGTGGGCACGGAGCAACCCTGGGTATATCACACCTTTGTTGAGCTTCATTCCCCCCTCAGGATGGCAGGTGTTACAGCACTACCCACCCCTCTGGGTCTCCAGAGAACTGGGAAATAACAGCAGCATGAAGGTGCCCTGATTCTTGTTCTGCTGTCTTTCTACCACCTGCGATGGGGAGGGAGGATCGGCTGACGATCCGCCTGGCACCGAGGGGTTTGCCCAGCAGGTGCCGGGTCAGCCCTGGGCAGCTTCCCATCAGCCTTTCTTTCAGAGATTCTGGCTGTGGAAGGGAAACATCAGAAGGCTCAGTTGCTAATGAGGCCTGGAGTTATCCGCAGGTTAATGTTCTCTGACTTTGAACACCACAATTCCCACTTAGCCCTCCTGTTATTCCTCCTGCTGACAGAAATGTGAAGGAAAATCAATTACAGTCCCCTCGCCCACATCTAAGGGTCAGCCTTCAGTCTCTTCTTTTGTCAGGCAACCACAGCGACCCATTTCAGGCTCCCACTCAGCAAAGGAGTGAGACTCAAATGCTGGGTTTTGAGATTTGGGTTCTTGACCCCTGGCAGCTGCCCAGAGCACTAAAAGTTCTTGCAGAGCTTGAGAAACTTGCCAGAGCAAGTCAGAACCCCTTGAACAAATCACTCCCCCTTAACAAAAGCAATCTCCTCCCTCCTGAAAGGCACCATTGTCACCAAAACAAGCCTCGTTTATTCTCCCCAGCAGCTGGAGCCTGGACCTCCCATCTCCTGGGGGCCAACAAGACCCCAGATCAGCCAGTCCCTCTCCCTTCCTCTATCAAGTAGCAGGCACGTTCCTGGGGATGAGGGTGTGTTGGGATGTTCTCAAATAGGAGATAGTGCTGCTTGCAGATAAAAGGGACAGCTCAGCCAGTGTCACTGCCACTGTAGTTGCTTATTGGCAGGTAGGTCTTGCCACAACTGCTCAGCCCCAAAGCAAAACCTCCCAACTCAGCTGCCTGCAATGGCCAGGCGGGGACATGGAACCAAAGTGAGGCAGATGTAAAACACTAGGAAGTGGTGAGGACCGTGGGGCCCTAGAGAGTTGCAGGCTTTAGGGCCATACACATAAACCCCCAGGAAATGGCCATCAGAGACCCTTAACTGCCACTGCTTCTAAGTCTGCAGAGGAGCCAGATCTCTGACCCCAGGGGTGGGGGGCAATCTCCCCATGTTTAGGTGCTGACAATGAATTTGTCTTTGTCTTTTTTTTTGGCCAGGGCTGGGTTTGAACCTGCCACCTCCGGTACATGGTGCTGGCACCCTACTCCTTTGAACCACAGGCACTGCCCCTGCCTTTTTTTTTTTTTTTAAACATTTCAGGAACCAAACAAATCCCTCTACAAGCTGGATCTAGCTTACAATCTTTTGTCTAAAGTTTTGATGAGAGGACTGTTTCCAGGAGGTGCACTTCATTTATCCATTCAGTCATTTATGCATTCTTAAAAGATTTTTTTCTGGCATTTGCCATATGCCAAGGAACTGTGCTGAATGCTGAAGGCACTGAAGTGAACTAGACACTGCCCCTTCCCTTAAGGAGCTCACAGCTGAGTGGGGGCATAATGTGGATGTGAAGAGGTGATTGTAGAACACTGAGTTAGGCTCGGAGCTTGGGGACTGCAAGCAGCTGACAGTATCTTGAGGGGAGAGTAATTGACAGCAGATGCAGGGAAAGAGATGATCATGGGGGCTATGTCATATTTTAGCTGAATTTCCCTAAGGTGAGAAGGGCAGGAGGACAATTGCAAGTAAGTGGAGGCCCAGTCTGTGCAAAGGCACTGGGGTTGAACCAGCACTGACAGGTCTGGGAACAACTGTGAGTATCCTCCAGATGGAGAGCAGGAGAGGTATCAAAGAGATGAGAGGAGGATACTAGGGTTGAGAAAAGTCTTCTGCTGTGGCTTTTGGCTATCTGCACCTGCAGCACTCATGACAGTGTTGTGGGTGTGGGTGAAAATGACAGAGTCCCTGCTTTTTTGCCCCTTTGGCCTCGAAGAGAGACCCTGGTTGCTACTGCCTGCAAACTGAGACCTCGAGCCTTGGAAACCCTGAAAGGAACAGAATAAATACCAAGGCTCAGTGCCATGGCTCTGTCCCAACAAATGCCTGAGCCAGTTTCTTTCTTTCTCTTCTATTTTTAATTTTTAAAAATTCGACAGGATTTTACAAAAGAAAATCAAAGGCTCTGTTTGCCAGGTTAATCAAATAGCGCGAGTGGTGGCTCTCATCCCACCCTCCTCTCTGGGGCCTCTCCCCACCCCCAGTGCTCTCTGCAAAGCCGATTAAGTTGATTAAAATAAAGCCCGCTGCATTTTAAATTCTGTCTGGGTGGCACATCAAAATCAGAGGGGCCCATGTGGGGACAGGGGTGGTATAGTCTGCTGTGAAGTACAGTCCAGATGGGATAAGATGTGAACCCTACCCGGATGATGCAGAGGAGGCCTGGCTCCCTGTGCCCCATGCTCTCCTGGTTTTCATGAGCCAAAGAATCACTCTGGGGAGAGGCAGAAAGGTGCCTAACAACTTTCTTCTCTTGCTGGCCTTTCAGGGCAAGAAAGAGCCTTCCTTGTGGACCTGCCCCTTCCACCCACCACTCCAACTCTTTTTCGTTATCCGCAATACAAGGCAGCTGTGCGACTTTGATCTGGCCAAAATCAAGGTTTGGAATTACTGGACAACTGATGGTGTAAGTAACAGGCTGCAGCTCCTCGCGGGGCATGTGGTTGGTGGAAGCACTTAGTAGTTCACCAATAGCCTGATTCCTAAAGGGCTCTGCTGCCCTTCCTGTATGTGCAGCAGGGGCCTATTGGGGTGGGCTGGGGCTTTTGGTCACACTACATTCTTCAGAGCCACCAGAAACAGAGCTTCCAGCTTCTAAGGTTTGGAAAGTAAAATCAGGCCACCCTTTGGAGAACTGGAAAAATATGAACTGAGGCTCATTTTACAGATAAGGAAACAGAAAAAGAGAAGTTATGTAACTTACTCCAGAGTGAAAATTTGAACCTGTGTTTTCGGACTCTTAGCCATGGCTTCTTGAACATTAATGTGTAATGACTCACCTGGGGATCTTGCTAAAATGTGGCTTCTGATCCACCAAGTGTGAGGCAGGGTCTGAGATTCTGTGAGCTCCCAGAGTGTGGTGCTCCTGGTCTGAGGACCCCACTCTGAATAACCAGGGTTGTAGCCTCTGGGTGTTGTGGCTGTCTGGTTTGAGTATCCATCCTCTGCTTTCTACTCTCATACTATCCACAATTTTTTTTATTTTGGGTTAATATGAGGGTATATACAATTAGGTTACATTGTTTGCACTTTATAAGATGAAGTCTGATTACAATGGAATTCTTCACCCAGGATGCACTATCCACTATTTATACTTTTACCACTGCCTGCATCCACACCCTTGTCCTACCCTCTCTGGACTGTTTTGAGATATTCATGGTTCTAGCAGGGAACTAAATGAGTGAGGAAGCACAGGAACTCACTCAGCCTGTCTTGTTTCCCATCTATGATAGACATAGGGGTGAGAACTGTATTTTCCTTTAAAAATCTTCCATAAGGGAAGTGATAATTCAGGTGAGATTACAAACAAGAACTGATTCTTACCCTCAGTATTGTTTGAGAGACAATAGGGAGTGGTGAGACTGTGGCAGACTAACAAACCCAGGCCCCAGGTGCAGGGAAGGCCACTTCTTAGGTTCAGCTAATGATTACTCTATAGGAATACTAACCAGTGCTGCTAGATCTTCTAAATATTCCCAGCCAGCTGGAAATCTGAGTTTTGGCGTGAACCTTACTGGTTTGTAAATGTCAGTAGTTAATTTGAATTCTTTTTCAACTACCATATAGTTAAAACAGAACTCATCTTTGGACTGGAACTGGCTTATCCAGACTGCATGGAACTTAGAGAAAGGGTCCTGCCTCTGGCTGGGAAAGATCAAGGAAAGTTCTTGAACACACACCTGACCTGTAGTGCAAAGAGACAACAGCAGTTCTCTGAGGCAGAAAAGGAGAATGCGGCCCAGGTGGAGGGTGCATAGAGCTGTGGAAGACTACAACCTCTGAATCTCTCTCCTTGGCCTATGTCCAACCCTCCAGTTTGCCCCCAACAGCTACCAAGCAGGCCTGATCACACTTCTCTGCTGCTTCAAACCCTCAGAGGCTCCACTTGACCCAGGGGATCAAGATTAAACCCTGAGTAGAACATCTAATCCCCATATGCCGGGCCCCTGCATCTCTCCCGTCAGTACCTGCCTCCTCCTCATAGGCCCTCCAGCACGCCCACTGCCTGTTCTCTAGCAGCCCCCATGGAAGTTGCTTCTTTGGTCTCTGGCCCAGCCCTTCTCGCTCAACTCACAGTACCCTTGTCTGCTTCATATTCCGGAAACACCCACACATCACTTTCTCCAGGAAGCTGATGTGACCCATCTTCCTCTGCCCCTTGCACTACTTTTGGACCTCGTGAATATGTTTCATCATCCCCTATACCAAATTTGCACCTGCTTCCCCCACAATGTCATGGACCCCTTGAGAGCATGGCCTGGGTTGTCTCCATTCCTGCTGTAATGAAGGGAGAAATGAATGAATGAATGAATGAACGACCTTGTGTTCCCAATAGCCCATAAGCAGTTGTATTTTCCTTTCTGAGATCTCTCTGGGGGCCTGAGCATATGACGGGGTAGGTGACTTGCATAAGACTACAAAGCAGGTGAGAGGCAGGGTAGGAACCCGGTGTAGGTGGGTCACTCCTCTCCCTCCTTCCTCCCTTCTCGGGCTTCTTCCTGCTAGTTCTGCCATCCTCTCAGCTGTCCATTCACCTATTAACAGTGTCCTCAGTGCCTGTCAGTTGCTAGGCACTGCAGATCTGGAGACTGTCAGAGTAGACAGTCCTGGCTGGCTCTCTTCATGCACAGTGCTGCCCAGAGAAGTAACAGAAAGCTTTCTCTAATTTCTATGTTTTGAGTTTTTTAATTTGGGGAAAAATTTAAATTAAGAGTTTAAAGTTGAGGAAAAGAAGACCACACCGCTGGAATAAGTGAGAAGTTCCTCTGAGCATGCAACGCCCCTTAACCCCTTGCCAGCCCTGGCCCCTCGTGTGCTCGGAGGCTGACCTGGAGGCTGACCTCCAAGTTGGGAACGCAGACATAGCCCACAAGGCTGCAGCCACTCTGAGCATCTAGGGCCAGCTCCTCTGTTTCCAAGTCCTGCTCAGCACTTGCTGAAGGTGGTCACCAGCCCCTTTTCTAGAATGGGTAATGAAACTATGCTGGCTGCCCAGGCCTGTGCCCTAATGCTTGGCCCTGTCACTGAATGTATATCTCAGGCCCAGGAAAGCAGATTCCATGTTCTGGATTACAAAGAAGATAAGCTTCATCCCTTCTGGCCCAAGCCTGCCTTTCTTCTTTAACCTACACTCAGCCTTCCTATGCCTATACAATTTGAGAAAGGAATAGGGTCTTAAGAGTCTCAAAGGAGCACTGGGGTGTTGTTGTGCTGCTTGGGGAGCTGTTGGCTGCAAGGATTAGAGAGCCGAACTCCTTCTCCACCCGGGGGGCAGGGTGGAGGGAGTGTGAAGACTGCAGTCCCTGCCAGGGCACTGCTTATGTAACGCACACCCATCTGTTGCCAGAATTTACTGGGGGCAGAATAGCGCAAACAAATGCAGCTGCAGGTTGTTTTGATTTAATATTCTCTGGAGAATGCTATTACTGTGTGTTTTAGAGGAGATAAAATGAGAGTTTATAGGAAATATAGCTAGGCCTGGTAGACACGGCTTGTTAATACAGTGTTTTGTGTATGGGAATCCGAGGAAGAAAAATTAAATGCGGGGCACTAATCCAACCAAGGCTTATTTAGAACATAAGAAAAGAAAGTACTAGAAAAAGGGGGTCTTTTTTTTTTTTATTGGAAAATGTGCCACCTGTTAAATCCTCATATTAACATTTATGGGCGGCTTTCCCCCTCATTAGGTGACACGGTAGGTGTGATGTGGCCTGGGGAGAGGGACTTCAGAGAGGAAGTGAGGACACGGAGGCTGCCATCTGTCTGCGGCAGTGCATGGAAGGCAGCACCCGCATGTCCCTGCTGTGGCAGTTGCTGTGTATTGAAGGCTGTGGACATCAGCCACACATGAGGCACCCGGTGGGCACTCATTAAAGGCTCCTATGTGAATGAAAACTGAATGAGTGAATCTGCCCAGTTATGCCCAGAAATTCCTACAGGGTGGGCAGTGGTGTTCCCCATCTTGTGGATGAAGAAGCCAGGGCTTACGATGAGGAGATCCCACATGGTGGATAGACCGTGTTTCTTTTGCTAGCCCTGATGGGAAGTGGCTTCTCCTGGAGTGCTACCCTGAGAAGGATCTGGAACCTTCCTCTGGTTCATCAAGGAAAGCATGCTGTGATGGATGAGTGACATCTGCTTTGGGTTCAGGAGGAGGAGGATGTGATAATATATGTGTCACATCTTCGGATGTTTCCCAGATTAAATGCCTTGCCTAGCCAGCGGGTTGTAAGGGACAGAGCTCAGCGGGAGGGGGACAGGAGGTCCAGTGGCTTTTCTCCAATTTTTTTTAGCACTGCTTCGCTTTCAGAGTGGCACCTGTTGAGAGGATGAACCAACCAGCTTTCTTCTGAGGTGGGCAGTAACCCATCCAAACAGTGGCTTCCAGTGGCTCCCCACAGTCTACTCATCTTCTTTTGTGACAGTCATAATACTTGCCTGCCACAGTGTACCATCCCTCTGTGAAGACAGACACAGCACCCCCATCTTCACCCCCAACACTGCCATGCTGTGCCCCCTCCAGTCTGGTCAGTGGGGCAGCAGTGAGTGTCCAGGCAGGGTGGGCACCTGAGGTATATTTTAGACCCAGAAAGGTGCTCATGAAGTCGCCTATTGAATGAATGAATGCTGCATTTCCCCGGGGGTATGTTTCCATGATGTGTCATGTGGCCTAGGCCAGTGCTTCCCACTGGAACTTTCTGTGATGATAGAAATGTCACTATCTGCCCTGTCTACTACAGTGGCTGCTAGTCCCAGGTGGCTATTTGAGAATTTGAAATTGGCTAATGCAACTGAGAAACTGTATTTACAATGTTACTTAACTTTAAGTAATTTTAATTTAAGAAGCTATGTGTGGCTAGTGACTACATATGAGGCTGTGCAGGTCTTGGGGCTAAGGGTGTGATGCTGGACAAATAGACAAGGTCCTGTCCACAGTCCTGTTCTTTCTGGCAGGGGAGGGACAGTCAATAAGAATACAATGAATAACGTTATTCCAGCTGTGCTGAGTGTTCTGAAGACAATGAATTAGGGTGGGAGGAGGCCTAAGAAGGAGGAGACAGGGCTGCTGTGGACAAGGTGGTCAGAGGCCTTCACTGCCCTGAAGGATGAGAAGGAGCCACCATGGGGTCACTGGGGGAAAGAGTATTCTTGGCAGAGGCACAGCAAGAGCAAAGGTCCTGAGATGGGATATGCTTAGCTGGTTCCAGGACAGTCGAGTCAAGTGTCTGGAGCATGGGGAACACAAGAGAGGCCCCAGCAGGAGCAGTGAGCCAGGTCACGTGCACCTAGCAGGTTTGGTCCTTATTCCAAGAGTGGCAGAATGGAAGGATGCTTGGAGTCAGCCCCTGGAGACAAATCCATGTGGCCGTGGGCAAGTTACTCAACAACTCTGTGCCTCAGTTTCACCTGAAAACTGGGGTAATATTATTCAGTCAATACATGTAAAATGCTCTGAAAATCCTGGCCTTTGTGTTCTATACACATGTCAGCTATTAGTGTCATACTGGAGGGTTGTAAGCTGGGGGTAACATGGTCCAATTGAGGAATATAAGACACCACTGACTGCTGTTTGGAAAACGAATGGGTAGGGAAGGGAGCCCAGAGAGAGGGCTGACAGCATGGTCTAGCTAAGGCTAGTCCGGCTGAGGGTGGAGGTGGCTTGGCTGAAGATAACAGTGCTCAGAGGGTGCACCTCAGGGAGACTTAATTCATCCCATGACAGTGTTTGCATTTTCAGCAGTACCTTTTTCTGGGAGGAAATTTTCAAATGAATGCAAAACTGAAGAGATTAGTGTATTTCCATCACCAGCTTCGGTTATACACATTCTGCCATTCTGGTTTCTTCTATCCGCCTAACATTTGAAAATAAATTGTAGCTATCGCACCATTTCACTCATAAATTCTTCAGTATGCATCTCTAACACAAAAAATGCATTTGTTTGTTTTTATGTAACCCTGATGCCACCGTCGTGCCTGACCATAATTAATTATTAGGCACTATTACCCACTCTGTATTTAAATATTCCTAATTGTCTCAAAATTGTTTTTTAACACTTGGTTTGTTTAGATCAGGATACAAACCAAGACCAAATGTGGCAACGACCTTGAAGTCAAAGGTATAACCTTCATCTGGTCAGCTGAGTCACTATGGCCTGATGGCCCACAGTAGGGTGTGGGCATGGTTGGATCTGGGAAGCATTGTGGCATTTTAATAGGGCAACTGGTGGCAAGGGTACTAACCCTGTTGTATGAGAATCTTCCCGAGCTGTTGACCTTAGGCGTGGGCTAGGCCACTGTCAGTTGCCACTGGGTGGGATGCAGCTGCTGAGGTCTATAGGCAGGGTCCACATTCAGATGGATGCAGGCAGAGTACCTATGAAAGGACAGGGAGGCTGAGGTCTTAAGCAGCCTCCCAGCCAGCAGAGGAAGGAGAGATGAACAGAGAATTCAGCCTCTGGTAAGAAGGGCCTACCAAGAACATCGGGATTCAGAGCCAACCTTTACTTGAAGCAAGAATGAGAGGAGATAGAGAACCAGGGTAGAAGCTGAGGCCCATGTTCTGTACTGTACAGACCATGGGGGCTGGGTGCAGACACGAGCAGGGGAAGGCTGCTCACTCACATACAGGTGCTGACCCAGGGCAGCAGGATAGCAGGATAGCAGGATAATCCCAGACCCCCAGGGGATGAGCCTCCTGCCAACCTTGGCCAGACCTGAGTCAATAGCTCAGTCTAGTGACTAGAGTTCTCGGGAGCAGAGCTAGGGTATCTGCTAGGATTCTTTTGGTAGCAAAGGACAGAAAACCCAGTTAAAACTAGGATAAGCACAAAAGAGAATTCTTTGGCTGTGTTACAACAGAAGAGTCTGGGGTAGCTGGCTCTATGCACAGCAGAATCCAGGAACTCACACGATGTCCTCAGGAATCTGCCTCCCTCCATCACTTCTCTTTCTTCTCTGCTGGCTTTATCCTCAGCTTCCAGGTGGTGGACCCTGTTGACATCAGACTCACTGTTTACTGCAGCAGTCCCTGCAGAAAGAGAATGTCTTCATGAAAACCCCTTGGCCACACCTGCCTTACTGCTTAAGGTGGGCCTACATTATCCACAGGAAGTTAGATTAAGAGAAGGTTAGAGTCCCAATTGGAAATTAAGGTGCACTCTCCAGGTTTTACCTCGTAATTTTCCACCAGGGAGGGTAAGAGATGACGCCTCAACTAGGTGCTTTTTCTTTTTCTCTAAGAACGTAGAGTCACATGTACTGAATTTATTGTCTCCCAAACCTGAATCTTCCTTGAGACATAACCCCAGATCCTAGCTACAGGCCTGGCCACCAGACATTTTTTTTGGTCATTCTTCCTGGGAGTGCAGTGTCACTCCCACTCAGCAAACCCCCTACATCACTCCACACTTGTCCTTCCCTTTCTGCCCACCATGGGTCTCGTCCCTGTTTCCCCTCCCCCCACCATGTGCCCAGTCCCTTCTCATCAGCAAAGGCTTATCCATTGTCCCAGGCGGGGCCGCCTGCCCCTGCAAGCTCACAGCCAGGGCCATGTGGGGTGATGTGATGGAGAGGAGCCCTTCCATCCTGTGCAGCTATGATCTCCCTCTGGCCCCGACAAAACTCTCCTCTCCTCCTGCCTCAGCTCCTGCCGCTCCAAGTGCCTGGAATGCATGGCCCCTCTGGTTCCAAATCCTGCCTTTCAAAACATCAAGGTTCTGCTTCAGCCTGACTTCACACACAAACGTCCCCCGGCCCTCCCCTCTGCCCTGTCCTAGGCCCCTTCTAGGGGCTCCAGCCACACCCTGCAGGCCCCAAGTCTCATGCATCCCAACAGATTTCTTCACTGAGCCTCAGATACCACAAACTGGCTCCCCCTAGCCCAGCCCACCCTGCGGATGTATGCTGTTTGCCCCTCGTGGTGTTTTACAGCTTGTGACTCATTTAACAATATTTAGAAATTGGCTATGCTGAGCTGGCAGCATCCCCTCCATGGCATTCACTTGGTGCAGCTGAGTAGCCCCTCCTCCCTCTGCACTTGGGGGTGCATATCCTCCAGCTCGCAGACCCCCACGGCTGTAGGGCACAAGCATTTGAGCCTGCAAGCCCTCAATTGATAGCTGGACATGAACTCCTCCAGGAGAGGGCCCTTGCTTGTTTGCTTTGCAGCCCACGTTGGCCAGGACCCACAATAGACCACCATACTGTTTGGGTGGATAAAATTGCAAAAATTAGGGCCTCAGCCTGGACATAGTGGAGTGTTGGCCTAAAGCAACAAGAGTAATTAAAAGCCCCAGCCCAGAGTGGATTGGATGGGATTCCTCTATGCCTGCCTTAAGCCTCTACCAGGAACAGAGTGGTTGCTGTACTGGGCTTACAGGGGCAGGGGTCTCTGGGCTGACCCTCAGCAGCCAGCCTGGATGGGTGTGTAAATCCAGGCAGTAGATTGAGGACAAGATGTGCTGGTAGTTCACATTCCCTGAGCGTGTGGCAGGTGGAAGTTAAAGCCCTTTACATATATCAGCTCTAGTGTTCTGCATAGCAGTCCTATGAGATTGGTTCTGTCTCAGTTTTCCCAATATCCAGATGGGGAAACTGAGGCACAGAAAAACAGAGCAACTTGTTGGTAATCACATGACTATAAGGCAGTCCAGTGCCCACTACACAGTCCTGCCTTCCATGGAGAGAGACTGTGCTCTGCTGGAGGGCAGCCGTTCCTCAGTGTTGTGACACTGGCTGGTGCCGCCAGGCAGCTCAAGATTTCAAAGGAGGTCAGAAATGCACATTGTTATGTGAAAGCTCCCAATTTTTTAATTTTCTCAATTAATTCTGAGATTATTAAACGGACTGTGGCTAAACCAGCATGAGTTCAGCTCTAAGGCCACCAGTTTATGATCTAATCTGTCAGTGCCATCCATGTCCTTTGTCTGTGATGTCGAGTGGGACACAGAGTGGTCTGCTCAGAGCCTGGCATGTTGCAGGTCCTTGTCAAATGTCATGATGTCCCACCATGTTCTTCATTAAGAAAACTAAATGTTCACATCACAAAGCATGCTTTTCACTGCTCGTCTTCCCAAGGACATGTAAAAGGCCATGGAGGTCTCCTCCCCAGGGCTCCCTGTAACTTCTTACTCAAGGAAAGGAGCAAATTTGGTCTCCAGAACAAGGCCTCAAGATAGAAACAGGCCCATCCCCTGTTCTTGAAGTTCATGCATTCTGGCAAACACAGGCATGCACATGCAGACACTTGACTAGTAATAGATGCAGGGAGCCAGGTTGGAAGCTCAATTCTGACAGCCCAGAGGAAGACCCTCCATTCAACTAGAATCAGGGAGAAAGGACAGACAGGGAGCCAGGGGGCTTCCTGGAGGAGTCAGCCTTGGGCATGGGTGGTTGGTCTCTGAGCAGCAGCACACTCCCCCAAAGCACCCCACTCCCCCAAGTCACCCCATGCCTTGACAAACCTGCAGTCAGGGCATAAGCAGTGAGCCTGGGAGGCAAACGGGCAAACCGTAGGTCTCCAATCAGCCCAAAGCTCCTAGCTCCCTCCCGTTCTGGAGCCGGCACTTCTGGGAAAAGAGCAAGGAGAGGCAGCAGCTCAGGCTCTCCCTACACAGAGGGAACAGTGTGTGCTCCCAGCCAGTGGCAGAACCTCCAGAGTGAGCATCACTGTCTGCGTGGGTCCCAGAGCAGTGCACGAATGAAGCTGAAACCCAAGCAGATATGTATCCAGGCCAAGGAAAAGCTGGCTTTAATGGGCCCACCCGGATTCGGTATTTAGGCCCAGCCAATGCTTTGCTCCAGACGCTTCTCTTGAGGTTGCGCTGGCTGCGCTGACAGGTGCTTGTCTCTGGGGAAAGAGACGTGCGAGTACTAAAGCCCACAGCTCCACTTTGGTAGCTGTCACAGTGGAACTGCGCTGCCATTAATCTTTGTTGAACAGCCATGTGTTCATTGGAAGAGACATGCCACTCTACACCCGGCTGGGGAGGAAAGTAGCCTTGCCGAGTTAACTAATTACTTAGATAGAAATAATATTAATATTGTTGTATTCAAAATACACTACAGTCTCTGCATGGTTAGTTCTCGTCAACTGTAAAGGAGGATAAAGGCGAAATGTGGGCTAGGAAATGTGCTCCCGTTAACCACAGGCCAGCCACAGGGTTTCAAACTGCCCTTTTGAAAACCCATTGCAACGGGGGTTTAAGTCAACATCAACAAAAGGCATGACAGTAACTAGTTAAACAAGGAAGAAAATATTCACACCAAGGGAGTAAAAAACTTGCACATACACGGTTCTAAAGGTTAAGGTAGTTGGCAGGATGGAGTTTCCCTGTGGACTTCTGGAAGCTGGGGCAAAGGAAGAAAGAGCCTATGGTTCAAGGCGTGGTTACTAGAAAGGAGGAAGCAGGCTAGTTCTTTAGGGGAGAGAAGATGTCCTGTCTGGATCCTTTCCTAAAGATGTTCCTGGCTCAGCGCCTGTGGCTCAATCGGCTAAGGTGCCAGCCACGTACACCTAAGGTGGCGGGTTCAAATCCCCAGCCCGGCTGCCAAACAACAATGATGGCTGCAATCAAAAAATGGCCGGGCGTTGTGGCGGGTGCCTGTGGTCCCAGCTACTTGGGAGGCGGAGGCAGGAGACTCGCTTGAGCCCAGGAGTTGGAGGTTGCTATGAGCTGTGATGCCATGGCACTCTACCCAGGAGATAGCTTGAGGCTCCGTCTCAAAAAAAAAAAAAAAAAAAAAAAAAAACTAGGCAAGAAACATGAACAAAATCTTTTCTCATGAGGACAAATTGCCAACAAACACACAAATAAATGTTTGTAATCTCTAATTATCAAAGAAATGCAAATCAAAACCACTCTGAGATACCAACTAACCCCAGTGAGAATGGCCCACATGACAGGTCCCAAAGCTACAGATGGTAGTGAGGGTAGGGAGAAAAGGGAACCCCTTTACACCATTAGTGGGACTGCAAACTAGTACAGCCTCTTTGTAAAGAAGTACGTAGAATCCTCAAAGAACTAAAAGTAGAACCTTCCATTTGATCCTGCAATCCAAATACTAGGTTATCTACCCAAAAGAAAGTCATTTTACCATAAAGACACCTATATTCAAATGTTTACAGCAGCCCCATTCACAACTGCAAAGATGCAGAAACCACCCAAATGTCATTCAACACGTGAATGGGTTAATAAACCATGGTATAGGTACACCATATAATACTACTCAGCCATAAAAAATGGAGATTTTTGTATCTTCTGTAACAATCAGGGTGGATTTGAAGAACACCCTCCTATGTAAAGATGGCAGGAATGGGAAACAAGCATGACAGGCCAAGCACAGTGCACACCTGTAATCACAGCACTCTGGGAGGCCAAGGTGGGTGGACTGCCTGAGCTCAGGAGTTTGAGACCAGCCTGAACAAGAGCAAGACCTCCGTCTCTAAAACTAGCTGGGCCATGTGGTAGGCACCTGTAGTCCCAGCTACTTGGGAAGCTGAGGCAAGAGGATCACTTGAGCCCAGGAGTTTGAGGTTGCTGTGAGCTATGATGACAAAACACTCTACCAACAGCACCAAAATGAAACTCTGTCTTAAAATAAAAAATAAAACAACCATGACATGTGCTCAATACTAAGTTGAAACTAGTAGATTAACAACCATGTACCCACTTGATAGAAAAACTCAATTAAATTCAAAAAGGGGTGAGGTGGGGTGGGGAGAGGGTTCCGCAAGTTCCCACCCAAACGTATGTGGCACACTTCCTGGTTTTTTTTTTTTTTGGAGACGGAGTCTCAAGCTATCCCCCTGGGTAGAGTGCCATGGTATCACAGCTCATAGCAACCTCCAACTCCTGGGCTCAAGCGAGTCTCCTGCCTCTGCCTCCCAAGTAGCTGGGACCACAGG
>CAUYQV010047046.1:0-25467 GCA_963574575.1 Galagoides demidoff
TGGTGGGCACCTGTGGTCCCAGCTACTTGGGAGGCTGAGGCAGGAGACTCGCTTGAGCCCAGGAGTTGGAGGTTGCTATAAGCTGTGATATGCCACAGCACTCTACCCAGGGGGAAGAGGCTCTGTCTCAAAAAAAAAAAAAAAAATTGCAATTAATGTCATGGAAAATACAACATTTACTTTTTCTGTCTATCATACTGTGAGTTAAATTTCCATCCAAAGTGAAATCAACCCAAGTGCCCATAAAACATGAATGGATTAATAAATGGTGGTATATACATACCATGAACTACTAGTTAGCCATAATAAAGATGGAAACTTTACATCTTTTGTATTCGCCTATATAGAATTGAAGAACATTCTCTTTAGAAAAGTATCACAAAAATGGAAAAGCAAGTATCCAACGTATTCAATACTGATATGATGCCAATAGGTGAATTTCATCTAATCTTATTTAAATATCCAATTATCTAGGAGCATGTGTTTCATTTCATTTTGCTGTTTATTATTAATTGAAAGCTTTCATTCTGTGACTTAGCAGAGTAACTTGTATACCTTTTGTGAAGATGTAATTTTTTGTCAGGTAAAAAAATAATTTTGTAAATTACGATTGTATTTTTGGTTGGAAATTATACAGTGTTGTATTGAACTCAGAATTCCTTTCCCGATTAAATATTTAACTCCTGTTATATCTAATTATCCTGTGATCAAGGAGATCATTCTCTCCTGAAGGAGGTAATACATGATTTAAAAATAATTCATTTTGTATTGGTATGAATATTATTTTGAGCATTTTAATATTTAAATATTATATTCCGACATTATTTATATTTAAAAATTTTATAATCTGGGTGGTGCTTGTGACTCAAAGGAGTAGGGCACTGACCCCATTATGCCAGAGGTGGTGGGTTCAAACCCAGCCCTGTCAAAAAAAAAATTATAATCTTTCTGAATAAAATACTTGTATTACTTTGAGTTTTGTAAACCCTATAACCATGACAAAGAGTGGCTAGCAACCTTTCTTTTTCAGAAATGCTGAATCAATCAATGGAAAATAAGAGCTCTAGCCCTACATCCTGTGTGTATACCCACAGCTATACAAAATGCCCATTCATACCCCCTCTCCATAAATCTCATTTTTTAAATCCTGACGGTATGAGTGTTGAAATGAGCTTTATAGTCTATATAAAAAACAGATATGAGTGTAAGTAATTTCTTAAAATGAACCTTTTTTGCTTTATTTTCTGTGTTCAGTGCACCCTTGGATAGACATACACCTTATAAATAGCCATCTGTATTCTCTTCTATCCTCTGAAAAAATCATCTCCTTTTAAATTTACTCATGTTAGAAAGAAATAACTTCTGTAGTGTATTGAAATACATATAACTTAACAACAATGCGAGGCTGAAGCCAACGTGTAAAGACCTATTTGTGGAACATTAGCCATGAGAGACCAGATATATTTCAGAAATTTCAGTATTCATATCTAACTGCAGTTGCTTCAAGGGAGGTTAGCGTCTTTTAAGCTGGCTTCAGACATCTATAATGAAAAGAGCCAGGGTCTTTCTGGTTTTTGAATCATTTTACTACCCAATATGAACTCTTGGGCTTTTCACCAGTTCTCCAGGAGTACAAGTACATGACAGAGATTTGAAGCTCTCTGACCGATTTTATATCCTTCTACTTTAAGTTCATTTGGCAATTATGTTATTAATTTTAATTCTCGGAGTTATTATTTTGCTTTGATCTTACATTGCCAAACTTATCTCAATAATTAAATGGTAAATTATAATGCTGATTGAAATAATGTTCATTTTTTTCTTTCTTTTATCTTGTGGAATCCATATGACCATAGAAATACTAATGAAAAAGAGATGGAAGATAATATTTTCAGAAGATTGTTTCCATGGAGTGAGAGAAGGGAATGATACTGTAGGAGAAAAATGTGATTCTCTTGTTTTCAAAATGGTACTTTCCCAAATGTGATTTTTTTTTCCATTCAAAATGATACTCTCCCCCTAAGTAAATTTAAGAATCTCAGTTGTATCCCAGGATTTTCCAAAATATTTGTTTGCTTTCTTGGGAATATATCATAACCTCCCATATGTTACAAAAGTCAATGAATCTTCTACGCTTTTTTCTTATCTGAATTTCTCATTGTTAGTGGTGTTCAGCAGATGGCACTATCTGAATGGCTCATTTGAATTAATTTCTTTGCTGCTTATGCTCTTTTAAAATTACTTTAAGTGTGCTCATGGGAAGCAGGTTTTACAAAACATAACACTTGTTCTAAATGTAATGCAGACCATAATTCTTTAGTTGGCAAAGCACATATTTTTGCCTTTGAACTCCATTTTGGAGATTAAATTTGACCCTTTATTACTAAGTAGACCATGACATTTTACCCTGGTTTCAGTGGAAACTTTCCTTTGTTTCTTTCTACAAACTGAAAATTGCATTAGGTGGGTGTCTGTCTTGTTGCTTGAAGTCTTTTTGAAGCCTTGAATTCTGCTATAGATTCTGTCTTTACTATGCAGAGTTCATTCTCTTCTGAAATATATTACTACTCCAACCATCACACTTTAATCCCTTATCATTTATTTCATTTTACAAGAGATACTTAGAAAGGAGTTGTAGAAAAATGGTGTCTAACTGAATGGCTTTCCAGGTGGTCTGTCATGCTTCCATGACCTGCTAGTATCTGTGGATAGACATTAGGTATGTCTATGCACAGGTAGAATACCTCTGTGACAGTTCTACCATCTGTCTGGACTTTCTCTTATAGTCCCGTAAATATGCCTTTATTTAAAATTTGTTTCTAATCTCCACCAAATGCAAGAAGTTTCTTAAATAACCCATGTAACTACTGGGAAAAAAACCCTGTATTGGGGATAAAAACCATGTATTAGGAAAAAATCAAGGGCAAATTACTCTAATACCTGTATAATTGGTGTTGATTTTAATATGTTCTGGAAAGAAAAATCTACCCTTAAACTCTAAACTAAACAAAAACTTTAATGGTAGTAAATTTTGTTTTGAATATTAGGAAAAGAGGTTTTGTTTTTATTTTTAAATATACATGTATTTATTGGTTTCCTAGGCTTGGGTGCAGTGGCATGATCATAGCTCAGTGAAGCCTCAAATTCCAGAGCAAATTGATCCTTCTGCCTCAGCCTCCTGAGTATCTGGGACTGTAGGTAGGTGCCACAATACACGGGGGCACATTGTATCATATGTGAAATCTTAATATGTGTATTTTTGTGGAGATTCTAGAGAATATGATAGATTGCAAAAGCTCTTGAATTGTATACAGATACTAACATTTCATGTATTGATTATGGTGGTGATTTTCTACTTATTTTTTGTTTTATTTTGGCCAGATTTGCTATATCTATTATTTGTTTCATTTATGGCTTCTAAGTTGTGATCAAGCTGAGAAATTTCAGTGGTGCTTTGCTGTTGTATTTTTCTGCTCATTTCTTTCACAGCATTTATTTCCTTTTTTGAAATCAACCCTAAGTATATTTGAAGAAACTATCTCTTACTTATTGTCTGAAGCAGCTGTGACTCTCTAATCTAGGTGGCTTGCCCTCCTATACCCATGTAGAAGGTATTGGAATCAAACTACATTTAACAGATAATTTCTCCAAGACTCTCAACTAGACTGAAGAAATACAATAATGTAAGAAAATGAGGATAGCACATTGGTTCTCATACTGGTAACCACAGCAAGTGTCCATCAGGAGATACACAGATAAACAAAACGGTATACACACACACACACAATAAAATATTGTTTCATCATATGAAAGGATACTATCTTGTCACTTGCAACAACATGAACGGTCTGGAGGACATTATATTAAGTGAAATAAACTGGTCACAGAAAGACAAATATCACATGTTCTCCCTCATATCGGGGAGCTCAGAAGGTTGATTTTATGGAAATAGTGAGTAGAATGGTGGTTACCAGAGGCTGGGAAGTGTATGGGGGAAAAGAGAATCAGAGATTGGTTAGTGTATAAAAAATACACTTAGAAGGAAGGAATCTGATCTGGTGTTTGGTAGAACAATAGAGTGACTATAGTTATTGTATATTTCAAATCATAATTTATTGTATATTTCAAATAATTAGAAGAGTTGAACTGACATGTTCTTAGCACAGATAAATGATAAATTTTGAAAGAGATGGATATCCAAAGTACTCTGATAATACCATTACTCATGTATGCTTACATTAAAATATCACATGTACCCCATATATATGTACAAGTATTTGTGTATCTGTAGAAATTAAAAACCACTTTATATCTGATAAATACATATATTTATTTCCTTATATTTCCTTTGGATTAAGTCAATAATTATAATATATATACAATTGGGCCTCCATATTTCTATGTTCAATCTGTGAACTCAACTAACCATACATGAAAATATTTTTAAAAATAACTGCTATAAAAAAGAAAAGTTAAATAAAAATATAACTATTTATATATAATCTACCTTGTATCACGTGTAAATAATCTAGAAACAATTTAAAGCATATGGGAGGATGTGTACAGGCTATGCTATCTTATGTAAGGGATTTGAGCATCTGTGGATTCTGGTATCCACAGTGGCCTAGAATCAACTCCTTGTGGATAATGAGGGACTAATGGTAAGTAGTAGTGAATCTATATATGTATGTATATACACATTACATATATACACATATGTAATGATAGTTAAAAATATATCCATATAATTAATAGATAAATGTTTTTATGTGTTTCACAAATGCATGTTTTTTACTCAATTTTATCATAACTCAAGTCTGGTTTATTATACAAATTAAAATCCAAGAATGAGTGACTCTCAGGTACCATGTGTCAGAGATGCCTATTACATTGATCACTTGGGAATAAAATACTGCATTTTACTCTATAAGGGCTTTGTAAAAATATCTTGCCCGTTGCAACATCCCTGTTAATGGCACAATGCTGTATTTTCTGTATTTAGATAAATTTAAAAAATCAGAGATGATCTGGCAGTAATGTTAACTGCTTTAAATGCCTATTACAAAACTATAATGTTAGTTTTCATAAATATATCCTTTATTGCTAAAATGAATATGTCCAGATAAATTTTCTTCAAAATAGTTTTAAAATCTGTGGACTTTTCTTGCTTCAAATATCAAGAGAAAGGTATCACTCCATCTTGTTAAAGTAATACTACCATAACACATGTCTATCTCCTTTATTTTCCTGTGAAAAATACATAGAACATTACATTTTCGTAGAAATTAACATTTAAATTAGACATTTTGTAGACTCTGAGCACACATTTAACCACTTATTCTGATGTAATCAAATAAAATACGTCATCCAAATAAAATCCCCAACTGTCACCTTTAATTAATGAAGTGAAATACTATTTTAAATCAATTATGTGTTTATTTTAGAGGTTTAGTTTCAAAGTAATACTGGCAAAAATAGTCATGCATTAATCAAGATTTTTTTAGTACATAATTATCTTTTTTTCTAGTCAGGTGCCTCACATTGAGTTTGACGGTGCTTTGAAAGACTGAAAAAGAGCATTGTTCGTCGAATATTATCAAGCACATACAATAGAATAAAGCCTAAGAGCTTCATTTCTCAAAGATAGTATTAAGGTACCAGGGTTTTATGTAAGATGGACAAAGGGAGAAAGTTGACAGAAACTATACATTTAAAATCTTTACCGTAATAGGAATGATTTATTGCAGGCATCCTCATACTACCGGCGGGCCACATGCGGCCCACCAGGGACGTTTATCCAGACTGCTGAGTGTTTTTGCCGCCACTGCCTGTCCTGCTTAGCAGCCAACTCATCCTGGGTCCAGCAGTTCGGCCCTCCAACCATCTGTGGGACAGTGAACTGGCCCCCTGTTTAAAAAGTTTGAGGACTGATAAATACGGATTTATTGTATGGTTACTTAACTATGAATTATACAATGTCCTAAGTGCTTTATATATATACTTCTTTTCTTATTATAACATTTTATGGTAAGTAAAATTATTTTATAGATAAGAAACTGAGGCACAGACATTAAATTTTATGCTAAAATCACACAGCTGTAAAGTAGAAGAGGGGGAATCTGGCTTTAGCAATATCACAAATTATAAATAAATATTCAGCCCTTTATTAGATATAGTAGGTTTCCACTAACTGCTTATTAAGAATATTATGTTTGACATTAAAAAAAGGCATTTTGAACATTATAGAGTAATTGGTTAACAGTAATGCTGTTATTTCATTGAAATTGTTACCAAACATAACTCACATTATTATGTTTATACCACTGAGAAAGAAAGTGGCAATTTTACTGTGACACAATAATTCTTAGAAGTTTTATTTTATTTTAAAGTTTTATATTATAATTACTGAAAGAGTTGTTTTGATAGATTTGACAAAGTATTTAGCCAGATAAGCATTTAACACATGCTAGTAACCTTGGCCCCACTTTAGTATAATTCACATTGTAGTATAATTTCTAGATGCATTAAAAATATCCATTATAGGCAGCATCTATGGCTCAAAGGAGTAGGGCACCAGCTCCATATACCAGAGGTGGCGGGTTCAAACCCAGCCCCAGCTAAAAACTGCAAAAAATAAAAAATAAAAATAAAAAATAAAAACATTCATTATAATAGCCAGTTTCAAATACTATAAAATGTAAAAAAAAAAAGTGTTACGATATCAATAAAATGGGCAAAAGCTCCAGGCCATTGAAATTCCAATGATTTCTTTGATATAATGTCAAAAACACAGGCAACAACAACAAAAAAGTAGACAGATTTGATTCAATGAGAATTAAAACTTTGTTTATCAAAGACACTGTGAATGGAATATGAAGGCAATCCTCATTATTAGAGAACAATATTTATATTACATATATCAAAAAAGATTAATATTTCAGAATGTATAGAAAACTTCTAAACTTACAGCAAGAAAACAAAAAACACAATCTTAAAAATGGGCAAAAGATTTGAATAGGCATTTCTTCAAAGAAGGTATATAAATGGCCAATGAGAACATAAAATAATGCTACATATCAGTCATGACTAGAAAAATGCAAATCAAAAACACAATGAGATACAACCTCAACCCATTATGGTTAATATAAAAAGAAAAGAAGAAAAAAGGAAAGAAAAGAAAAGAGAAGAGAAAAGAGCAAATGTTGGTGAAGATGGGAAAAAATTAGAACCCCATCCACTGTCGATGGTAATGTAAAATAATACAGCTACTGTGGTTAATATTATGATGGTGCCTCAAAAAATTAAAAATAAAATTACTATGTGATCTAGCAGTTCAACTTCTGGTATATACCCAAAGGATTTGAAAGGGAGGTTTCTAAGAGATTATTTCTACACCATGTTTCTTTCAATCCTTATTTATAAAGGCTAGTAGGTAGAAGCAACCTAAGTAAACATCACAGATGAATGGATAAGCAAAATATGACATGCAAAGACAATCAAATATTAATCAGCCTCGAAATGAAGGAAATTCAACATATGCTACCATATGGATGAAACTTGATGACATTATGCTAAGAAAACAATTCAGTCAAAAAAATGCAGATATCATATGATGATACTTATAAGAGCTACCTAGATTAGTCAAATTCATAGAGATAGAAAGTTTTAGCTCCTTAAGAATGAAATGTCAGCTTTCCTTAAGTACTAAGTTTGACAGTTGATATCTCCGACATTTCACTTTAACATTGCTTGTTTTATTTTTATTGTGAAGGTACATTCTCAGACTTTCCAGTGTATGTTTTGGCTTGTGATCATCTTTAAAACTTTTTTTAGAGAAGTTTTTGTGAAACCATGGATAACTCAAAAATTTATTTTCGAATATGAGTGCCAATGTTATGGAATCAATGCAATGATGACAGCTAGAAATTTCAACAAACTTTTTGGGAAGAATATGGCTAATGAACCCACAGTAAGCTGATGGCTTGAGAAGCTCCTTTCTGATGATTTTAATCAGAACGTTGGTTACAAGGAGCCACATGAGCAAATGGAGACCAAGATGGCTAATGATGAGCTAAACGCTACTGTGGAAGCGAATCCATCTCAACATATGCATGAGTTAGCAACAGGATGGATCACTACTGTTCCAACAATATAGGGCCCTTTTAAGCAAAGCAATGTAAAAAAGCGGGCTAGATGGGTTCCTCATGACAGAAAGGAGCATGGAAGAGATATTGTCTAGATGATTGCCTTTCTTTGCTGTCGTGACAAAAAGATGAAGGATTTCTACACTGTACTGCTGCATGTGATGAAAAATGACTTAATGTTTGACAATCACAAACATTTGGCACAGTGACTGGGTAAAGATGAGGTGCAGAAACAGATCCTCAAGCTGTATATTCATCACCAAAAACTAATGGTATCTGTCTGGTGGTTCAGTGCTGTTATATTTCACCATAGTTTCATCAATGAAACTATGACCACCATTCACTGGTCAGTTACAATGTATGCATGCTGCAATCAGTTTTATGAAATGATGAACATGCTTAGGAGTAAGCAGCCAGGATTGGTCAAGAGAGACAAGCTAATTCTCTTGCAAGACAATGTTCAACTACGTATCACTCAAACTACAGAAGCTGGATGTGGAAGCCCTATGTACCCACCCTAATCACTAGACCTTCTGGATCACTGGATCACTTCTTGCAAGGGAAACTATTCCAGTCTCAACAAGCTATGGAAAATGCTTTTCATGATTTCATTGCCACTCACTCTCCAGGCTTCCTTGCTGCTGACATAGAGGAGCTACCATTAAGACGGCAAAACTGTGTCAGTGGATTAGACACATACTTTGTGAATTTTATTGCTTCTTGTTTAAGATGTAATAAACTGGCTTAGTGCCTGTAGCACCGTGGTTACAGCGCCAGCCACATACACTGAAGTTGGCAGGTTCCAGGCCAGCCTATGCCAGCTAAAACAGCAATGACAACTATAACAAAAAATAGGCAGACGTTGTGGAGGGTGCCTGTAGTCTCAGCTACTTGGGAGGCTGAGGCAAGAGAATTGTTTGAGCCTGAGGTTGCTGTGAGCTGTGACACTACAGCACTCTACTGAGGGGGGGAAAAGTCATAATAAACTAAATTTTTAATTCAAAATTGGATATTTTATATTTAATGACAAATTGAGATTGCCAGGGGGTGGGGAACATGAGAGTTATTTTGAAATGAATATTGCATTTCAGTTTGAGATATAGAATTTGAGTTCAGAGGTAATGGGTGGTGATGTTTGCACAATATGGATAAATTTAATACCACTGAACTGTACATGTAAAATTTTTCAGGTGGTAAATTCTGATTTTATATATTTAACCACAATTTTAAAAATTGTGCAAAAAAATGAGGGACCCAAATATAGAAGGTATTAATTGATTTAAATACATACAAATTTAAATTATTTCTCATGTAGAAGTCTACTTTTTTTTTTTTTTTACTGTACTGCTATCCCTGGTATAAACACACAATGGGAAATTGGCAAGTGGAATAATCTTGGAGCCCTCTACAATGTAATGTAAGTATTAAACTTAATCCAGGGACCAAGGCTCCTTATGACACAAACAGTGACACATTTTCAAGTAACATTGAATAAATACTTACAGGTTTATGAGAGCAAGAAATCATGAATAAAATAAAGCTCTAAATCTCTAAAAGAATTATAACAAATCCAATGTAAAGTAAGGGCTGACAGCCTGTGTCATAGTAATTCTATCAGGCTGCATAATTATTTTACCTTTAGCATTATATTCACTTGAAACTTAAGTTAATAATGATAGTTTGGACAAAAATATTTTTTACAACAGTGAATTTAAATATGCCAAA
This sequence comes from Galagoides demidoff, assembly GCA_963574575.1. Lineage (NCBI taxonomy): Eukaryota > Metazoa > Chordata > Mammalia > Primates > Galagidae > Galagoides > Galagoides demidoff. The sequence continues at coordinate 9,870 of CAUYQV010047046.1, forward strand.
CACAATATGTTCTACTGTAGGAAAGACTTGACTCTTTTAAATCATGTTCATTACCCACACCAACAATTTAAGTATTTTTTAAGTTAAGCTATGATTCAATTAAACACCTTTAAGTTTCATAGTACAACATTCTCTACAGAATTCAAATTTTCTTTAAAGTTATTTACAACACAAATTTTACATATACAAACTTATTCATTTGGATAATCACTAAAGACATCTAAATACTTAGTGAAAGCAGATATGAACTCTAAGAATATTATCAGTCAAGGTTTTATTCTTTTATAATGACTTAAAATGCATCAAATAAGAGTGTAAAAGACCAGTGAAATATCCACTGAAACAAATTCTATATGATGATAATTTCCCCCCAATTCTGACTCCTTTATCATGTTATGACCCAAATTGGAAGTTCAGAATTCCTGAGGCATTGTTGAAAATTATCTATTGGAGATTTTCTTTTTTTCCTGGGCAAAAATGTATGATATCAAAGATGAATAATTTCTAGAACAGCATTTTGGAAAGAATTTTATTTAAAATATTAAAAACTAGCACAAAATAGAATATAAAGTGACTAGGAAACAGTTGACTCTTGTTATAAATGTGAATTAATCCAGAAGACAGTGAAAGAGGAAAGGGAGAAAGAGAAAGAGAAAAAATAATTGTGCAAACACAAAACAAATACCAAGGTGGTAACTTAAAACCCAACCATGTTGTCAAGTGCATAAAATATAAGTAGGTTACACACACCAATTATAAGGAAGATATTGGCAGACTGTATTTTTATAAAATAATCAGGTATATGCTGTTTATAGATAATAAATTTCATACAGCAAGAGAAAGACAAGTTAGAAGTAAAAGAATGGTAAAACAGTCATTAAACAGACATTAATGAAAAGAATGCATAAATGGCTATATTAATTCAAGCAAATTATATTTATGACTATGATAGAGAGAAACATTTCATAAATGATACAGTAATAATTAATCACAAAGCCTCCAGAAATCTTCTACTGATACCTATTAAAATAAAGCCAAAATAAGACGTCATTTTATCAATATCAAAAAAACAAAAATAAAAAAAAAGGCATTACTAGGGATCTCACAGGCTTTCAAAGGATAATAAGAAAATATAAGCCAAAATTATGCAACATATTTGACAATTTAGAAAGCAGGCACAACTTTCTTGAGAAACACGAGTTCTTAAAATTACTTCAGAAGAAGGAGAAAACCTGTATAAACATATTGTTGATTAATAAAGATAATTTAAACGGTGAATTCTATCAAGAATTTAAAATAGATGTATTCCCAGTTCTATTTGTATACTTTTGGAAATAGAAGATAAAAAACTATTCTTTAACTATTGAGGCCAATCTTACCCCACAAATAAAAACAGACGAAGACAGTACATTAAAAAACATACAGACCTATATATTTCAGGAACAAAGACAATTTGTAACAAAATACTTAGGAAATTAAATTTAAGCAATGAATAAAAAAAGTTGTGTACTATGTCTAAGTGAAGTTAGTCCAGAACTTCAGAGATGTTTCAAAATTTAAAAAGTACTGTAATTGACCTTATTAATAAATACAAACAGGGAGGTGCCTGTGGCTCAAAAGGGTAGGGCACTGGTCCCATATGCCAGAGGTGGCAGGTTCAAACCCAGCCTTGGCCAAAAGCAGCAAATAAATAAATAAATACAAAGAAAATATGTGAAAAATTTAAATTTTATTCAAAATAAAACTTTCTTAATATGTTAAAAAGCAGCTATAATAAACCTAATGTTACTGTAATTAATGTTGTAATTTTTTTCTACTTTAGACATAAGGTAAAATTTTTCTTTCCACTTTTATTCAACAGGCTATTCAAGGTACTAGCCAATGTTATACGTCAAGAAAATTACATCATAGCTATAATAATTATAAAGAAACAACTACTTTTTACATATGCAATAATGATATACATAAAAATTTCTAATGAATTGGATGTATAGCTAGTAGAATTAATCACTAATTTTATTTTTTGCAGGATACAAATGAATACCAATAAATCAGTTTTGTTTATATATTTGAGCAATAAATGTAAAGTGTTTTCTTATTTCAAAACAATCAAAAATATAAAATTATCTAAGTCTCTAAAGTATCATTGACAGAAATTAAAGATTTAAGTCATTTGACAGATATATATGTATATAACATTGATAGAACTACTCACTTAAGATACCTTCATTTTGTATATATTATTTCAATCAATTTGATTTAAAACTATGGCAAAATACGAGTAATATTTATGCACAACCTAGTTGCTTCTTTCATCTTCTTTCAGTTTTCCATTAAAAGCAAGATTAGATTTTTTAACATGTTAATTTTTAACTAGTTGACCAGTAGATTATAGTAAATTCCAAACAAACTTTCAATAATCTTTTTTATAAAATATGATTAGGTATATTTACATTGAACAGCAACATACAGAGAAACGTCAAAGTAATTTTGAATGCAGAAAATTCAATTTTGATTCTTGATTTCAAAATTGACTATAAAGTTTTAGTAGTCAAGAGAAGTTGGTATTGGTGCAAGAATAGACATATATGACAATAGATATAATAAAGAACAATATATATATGAGCATGTCTATCTATCTACCTATCTAATTATCTACACATATTACATAGGTAAAATGTAGATAGTTTTAGCAGAAAAACAGAACAACAAACAATTCTGAAGTACTAGGATTTTGGGAAAAAATTACTCAGGTAATTTCTGTACACCCGCACACTATTCATGAAATATTATTAAAATGGGTCCTATATACAGTAAATGATGAAAATAAAAATTATTCAATGTCTAAAAGAAACCATACAAGAAATAGACTTATGACTTGACATGGGAAAAATTCTCCAAGGTTTCAAATAAAAATAAAGCATTATAAATTAATAATTTTTGTATGGCATTAAATTGAAAACCACTGCTCTTTGAAAAGAATTTTTCTAGAAAATCAAAAGCATATCATAAAGTAAGAGAAAATACATGTAATACACACATTAGAAAAATAAATCTTGTATCCAGAATAATATGTAATGTAACTTTAAAACTCAATGATAATGAGACAACCTAATTATAATTCAAGTTGAAGAAAAGAGAATTGGTTGCAAAAGGGCACAAAGATAGCGTTGCCTGTGGCTCATAGGAGTAGGGTGCTGGCCCCATATGCCGGAGGTGGCGGGTTCAAACCCGGCCCGGCAAAAAACTGCAGAAAAAAAAAAAAAGCACACTAAGAAATTCGTGGGGACGGAAACCTTCAAAATTGAGATTATGGTGCTGGTTTCAAGGGTATATTCCTACAAACAAACTTGTTTGAGCACATGTTATTTTGAATTTTACCTCAATATACTTTTTAAATGATAGTATGTGTGTAATTAGTATACAACAATTTACTAACCTTAATTACAAACTTCAAGTTTTCTTTTCCTGATGACATGCAGTTAGTTATAGCATTGGAGTTAATTACTACGTTTTACCATTCACTAGAAAGGCTCATTTTATGTAGGGAATACCACACAGATGATGCCTGTGCTGTGTTAATATCTTTTAGAAATTTCCAGGCCTATACCTTGATTTCAGGAATTGAGTTCTGGGTGGATTCTGAATTATTTGTGACAACTTCTAGATAATTTTCACTTATCTCTGGAAGATTGATCTTCAACTGTCAAGTCTGTATGGTCTTTTGGATTAGAAACATTTCCAAAGGATATGTATATATTGTACTTATTTTTACCAATCATAAATTCCATGTATCATCTTTTATACTCATAGTATGAAATTATCCATTGCAACTAAAAGCACACATTAACCACGGTATGATTCTGGGAATTTTTCACTATTGCTGTCATTTATAATTTCAAATTTTCATCACTGACAACAAAAACCTATTCTGTGGAAGGGAGACTAATTGACAGACTGACTGAATGAATCAATGATTACATACTTCCCCAAGTTCAGTCCAGATCATATTTGAATGTAAATTTTCAAGTTTCCATAAGCCATTAGTTTAATTAAAAAAAATAAAAGTCTCATTATTTAAACATGTTTGATTTTCAATTGCTCTCAAGAAACTTTCTAAAGGAGAAAAAACTACAGTGAAATGTCACTTATTTGAATATAATGAATGTGGCTGACTTATGCTTTGCATTTTAGAAGAATTGATTGTACTGCAGGGTGTAATTAATTGGGGGAGAAATTCAGCCTGAGTATTTTCATAAAATTTTAATAATAATTCCATTTCGTTTTCCAGGTTTAGAAGTTTCGATAAAATTATCACTAAAACCAGTAGCTTGCTATTTACCAATTTAGGTAATTTATCTGATTGTAATCACAACCGTACTTTGATGTTAGTGATACTATTTGAATCTAAACCCTCACTCTAATGTTCTGTTTCTTATTTACCTTCATTTAATATCCTATTTCTTTTTTTTTAATCATTGGGGATTCATTGAGGATACAAAGAACCAGGTTACATTGATTGCATTTGTCAGATAAACACCTTCCTATAATTGTGTCCTGCCCCCAGAAGGTTACCACATCCAATGACCCACCCAACTCTTCCCTCCCTCTTTCTGCTCTCCCCTTCCTCTCCACCCCCCACCACGTACTAGGTCATTAATTGTTCTCCTATTAGAATTGAGTACATAAGATTCTTGCTCCTCTATTCTCGTGATGCTTTACTAAGAATAATGTGTTCCACTTCCATCCAGGTTAATACTAAAGATGCAGTCTCCATCCTTTTAAGCGGCTGAATAGTATTCCATAGTATACATACACCACAGCTTGTTAATCCACTCCTGGGTTGGTGGGCATTTAGGTTGTTTCCACATTTTGGTGACTGTAAATTGAGCTGCAATAAACAGTCTAGTGCAAGTGTCCTTATGGTAAAAGGACTTTTTTTTCTTTCTGGTAGATGCCCAGTAATGGGATTATAGGCTCAAAAGGGAAGTCTAATTTGAGTTCTCTGAGGGTTCCACATATTTCCTTCCAAAAAGGTTGTATTAGTTCGCATCCCACCAGCAGTGCAAAAGTGTCCCCTTCTCTCCACATCCAGTCCAGCATGGGCAGTTTTGAGATTTTGTGAGGGGGGCCATTCTTGCTGGGGTTAGGTGATTATCTCAGGGTTGTTTTCATTTGCATTTCTCTGAATCCTCTAAGAAAGTGTTAGGAATACACTTGAAACTATTGGCCTGGGGAAAGACTTTATGAGGAAGACTTCCGTAGCAATTGCAACGATAACAAATAAACAAATGGGACTTAATGAAACTGAAAAGCTTCTGTACAGCTAAGGAGACAACAACCAAAGCGAATAGACAACTTACACAATGGGAAAGAATATTTGCAGATTTTGAATCAGATAAAACCTTAATAACTAGGTTTTACAGAGAACTCAAATTAATCAACATAAAGAGAACCAACAATCCCTTAGATCACTGGACAAGAGAGAAGAAAAGAACCTTCTCTAAAGAAGGCAGATGAATGTTATGAAATAATATCCTATTTCTTACTGATGTTCCTAAGTTTTTATATCATGTACTTGGGTCCGCTTATGAGGAGTTTCTACACTTAAATATAATAAGCAGTTTTCTCATTTTTGAGCATGTTTACCTGCAACTACTTCTAATACGTAATAACTTGTGATTAAAGATACAAATTAGATGCATTTCAATTTGAGCATATGTTTGCCCACAATCACTTCTGGTATGTAATGAGTTGTCATTAAAGATAAAAATTGAAAAAAATTATTTTAGATATTTTAGCAGAATGCAGATTACCCAGTATGACATTTTGCCATGTATAACATACTCCTATGTATAATATGCCCCATATTTTTGGCCAAAACTTTCAGAGAAAATAATCCTTCATTTTATTTTTTAAAGGAGTATAGTAGTGGTTGCACAGTGGTACCTCATTCTCTTGTGAGAAGCGCAGGTGAGGAGCTGGCCTCTGTGGATAAGTTGGGAGCCAGCCCAGGCAGCAGGTTACAGAGGTGAGGTTGAGCTGAGCACCTGGCCTACCCTAACTATCCCCTCCCAGACCACTCTCGCCCCACTGCCTCTCATTTCCTACTGCACCCACATCTATTGATGGGAATGTGGTCACAGCTGCTCACTTGGAATCCTGATGGGCTTATTTCCCAGGAAGCTGGTGGGAGGGGCCAGGGTCAGCCCTGCCCTTCCTGGGCTGCCTTTTGTCCTGCATAGCTGGCCCCATTCTGAGCCCTCTGGGACACCATGCTGAGTAGGAAACCCTCCCTGCCCCTGCCCCAGTGAAGTACTCTGCATTTACAGTTCTATGTAGTGACTAGACGTTGACCTCCTTGAGCCATCCAGACCTTGGGCACTCAGTAATGTCAGAATGAAAACACCAGCCTTTCCCAAACTTGCAAATCCTACAAATAACCCAGGGGACTGGTAAAAATGAGACTCCTGACACACATCCGTATACCCAGAATCAGCTCTCCAGGAGAAAGACCTGAGTATCTGTTCTGTTAACACATATCATAGGTGAATATTCTTACTGCAAGTTTTGGAAACTGAACATTTTCAATGTTTATACAAATTATAGGCTCAAAATTACCATCTATGGCTCAGGTGTCCCTGGGCTTCTGTGCTTCACTGCCAGTCATCCTCATAGACAGAAACTTCATAGGGACTGAGGCTCAAGGTCACAATAGTGGGTCTCAGAGCCTAGTTGTCCCAGATCCCAGCTCTGGAGTCCCCAAGGGCTTTAAACTGGGGCCAGTTGTGTGAGAGATGAGGCAGCCTAGAAAGGGCAGGGATCTAGCAACAGGAGCCTGGGGCCGGCCCGGCCACCCTGCCCCTCTCTCTGTTTCCTGGGAACTAAGTCCACCGGGGTTCTTAGCAGTGTAGTTGTGTCAATGCCCACAGATTGACAAGGGTAGGAAGAGGATGCGGGGCTGAGGATGGCCATGAGGGGACAGTTGGGGGAGGTCTCGCCTGCCTCCTGGGCTTGTTTCTGGCTTCTCCACAGTGCTGGCTGTGCTCTTGGCACCTCTTGCAACAGAGTGACATGGCACTGCGCAGCCACTTCTGCCTGCCTTTTGCCTAGATCGTGACACTAACCATCACATTGTGTTAGCCATGTGCCTTCTTCCAAGATGCCGGCAGCAGCCCTGTCCAGGGCTTTGGTTGAGATGCTAGAGGCTCCAGCAACTACAGTGCCTGCCCTGTGAGGAGGCGGCCAGGGAAGAGAATAGTATAGTGGGTGCAACTACTGTTTCCAGGGTATTATTTTGCAAACACATATTACTGCTTTCTAGAGTTACATTTTTAAGCATAAATAAAAGAATGAAAAACAATTATATATCTACATACAGAATTAGTACTACCCATGTATATGTTATCCTTCTTTTTCAATTAAAAATCAAGCAAAGAAGTACATATAATACATTGCAGTATACATTAAAATAGGAAAATAGATGCTTACAAAAATTGTTCGAAATTTTAGAAGAGTTGGCTCCAGTCTAAGACTTCTTAAATTACTGCCAGAAACAAAAGAACAGATCCTTGTTAGAGTTAATACCTCTGTCAGTTAAAAATATAGAACGTTGGCTCGGCGCTTGTAGCACAGTGGTTACAGCACCAGCCATATACAACAAGACTGGTGGGTTCGAAACCAGCCTGGGGCCAGCTAAGCAACAATGACAACTGCAATGGAAAAACAGGCAGGTGTTGTGACCAGTACCTCTAGTCCCAGCTACTTGGGAGACTGAGGAGAAAGAATCACTTAAGCCCAAGAATTTGAGGTTGCTGTAAACTGTGATGCCCCGGCACGCTGCCAGGGGCAACATAGTGAGACTCTGTCTCTAAAATAAAATAAAATAAAATAAAAACAGAGCATTAAGAAGGAACTGCTGGGAATATTGTGGTTAAATATGCACACACTATAAAATTCAGTGATCCAGGAGCAAGGAAATACTGCCAGAACTTCCACAATATCATAGATTCTGGGATATAAAATCAGCAATTTTAATGCTTCAGTAATCTGTCAGTGTCTAGGAATCAAGTGACTCAACATTTCAAATTCATGAATTTGCTCCACAAAAGTTTATACATACCCAAGGCAGCTTAATTGTGTCTATTTAAAATTTTATAAAATTATATACTTTGTAATAATCTATTCTGATGTACAATCTCACATCAAGAGATCTTGAAATAAATGTTCATTCCCTGCAACACCAAAAAGAAAAGTGGAAAAGGACACTGATAGCCCATCAATTATAAAACAAATGTATTGAGTGGGTCATGCCAAAAAGTGTTAAAGTTGCAAAAAATCATGAACAACCTTGGACTAGAAAATACTGTGAGAAAAGAGCATCTAAATTCTTCAGATAATGAGAAGAATTAGTCACATTTTTTTTTTTTTGTCCTTGTTGTTGTTTGTTTTATGATGGGACGTTGGAATATGGCAACTTGTGGTCTGCTTTTGTACTTGAGATAAAAATTCTCTTTACATTTTTAAAGTGGGAAGAAAAGGGTGGCACCTGTGACTCAAAGGAGCAGCGTGCTGGCCCCATATACCAGAGGTGGCAGGTTCAAAAACAGAAAATGGCAAAATCGCTATTAAGATATAGATTTGCCTGTATAACAACTCAAGGGCTTATATACAGAATTAGTTTCATTTACCACAAACATAACAAATACATTACTATAACTGAAAATATAATGCATATTAATGCCAGTGGTTTCCTACTTGTTTTTTGAACACCTGAATGAACACACATCTATATTTTTAACATACTTTTATCCACAAATATTCTTATAATATCTGATACTAATATCTAAGTTTTTTTTTTTTTTTTTTGGGACAGAGTCTCACTATGTCACCCTTGGTAGAGTACTGTGGTGTCACAGCTCACAGCAACCTCAAACTCTTGGCACCAATCAATTCTCTTGCCTCAGCCTCCCAAGTAGCTGGGACTACAGGCGCCCACCCGACTAAATATCTAAGATTTTCTAAGTACCAAGTTTTCATGATATAAAACAAATACTCTCTAAATTTGCATTTAAAAGTGTTCAAATGAAGGCAAAACAGGGAATCACAAGTCCTAACAGCAAGATGAACATGCTAGTATTGGAACAAGTGAATATGACATAAAATGAAAATAAATCGTTCTGGTCTAAAGAAATGTGTGCTATGCTATAAATTCTTTTTTCTCTTTTCTTGTGAGTTGAAAATAATTACCTTGACTTTAGAAATAATCATGCCTTATTTTATTTCCAATAGGATATTTTTCTAAGGTAATAATATAATTAGTGCATATGACCAATTTGCTTTTCCAGATTTTAAGCTCTTGTTTTTATATCCTCTGACAAATCATACTGAGTAAATGATCAAGATATTTGTTGAAGGAATTGTGGCTAATGAACATTCCTCTCTCTATTTTTCTTGCTTTTATTACTCCCTCTGGGGAATTTCTGTTTTATAAACTCGAAGTTTCTAGCTCTGTAATTGTAGTTTCCCAAGTCAGAGGTATAATTTTATCCTTTAGTTCCTTCTGAATTCCTTCAATAACAATGCATTTTAGCCCATGAAGTTCTTACTCTGTAACTCTCTGTATAAGCTAAATAATGATTTTTGTTTATCTCCCAATACTTGTTTTAAACAGCTGAGATGATTTTAACCCTCAATAATATTTCAACGATAAGCTTCGCACTATTTTCAAACTTCTTGACATTAAACTCTTTGATAGTCTCATTTACCACGTCTTTGTAATGACTGTTCAATCTGCATCTTTGGTGTTACTCAGTTCTTCATTTAACTCTTTATTCCTATTTGCTTCAGACTTTCTTTGCCTATCAAATGGAGCATAGAACTACCCAGGTGAAACCCCATTTTACTATTTTCTCAATAAATTAAAATTTTTCAGTGAACTTGCCTGTTTCTGTATAATTTATTATGATTGTCCTAAGTCCCAAATGATGAAAATTTAAGACAACTTTATTATCTGAGTTTCTTAGATTCTGTAACTGTTACTAAATGTTAATGATTTTTTCCAAAGTGTGTCTTCTATGTATCCCTAACTTCCAGCCTTAGGTTGAATTTTATGGTAATGAAAATGCAGTGGGGATTGGGGTCCCCCAGGAATACTGGTAAGTACTCTGGGAAAAACCTACAACCGAGTAAGAGCAACAAGACTAAATGATCTATGATGAAAAAAGACTTCAGAAATTCCCACCGGGAAGTCTAAAGCTGAGACAGTTGTCGGAACTGGGACGCTAGGTCACTGGCTCCAGCTCGCTTGGGATGTTGCTCCCCCTCAGTGCCCGGGAGCCCGTTGTCAGTCAGATAAGGCTCCCGATCAGGAGGAGCCAGTGTCTCACTCAGGTCAGAGGTGCTGGAGCCTTCAGAGGTGTAGCAGTCAGTCTTAGTAGGAGTCCCGACCAACTTCTCCCGCGGCTGTCTACACCACAGGTGGGGAGACTGCCTGGCAGTGATGTCTGTGCTCACGTGCTCTCGTGATTTTTAAGGAGAGACCAATCCCTTTTCCATTCCCTTATTTCCAAGGTGTTTCTTTTCAGGTGTCTCCTACAGACAGTTACTTGAAAAAGCTACAAATTAAGGCCAAGAGCTTGACCTTTTTACCGTCCATTACCAGTCATTGGATGTAGACGTCCCTTGAATAGGGAATTTAATCTTGGGTAAGACCGCTTCTTCAGCAATAGATAATTCTTGGTTGAAAAAATGAATTCCTTGACTCTGCAGCAGGGATCTGTGTGGCATACCACAGAGTCCAATACCAACCTGTACTACTCATATGCACTTGTATCCTGCAGCAAATCAACTTTGCAGGGAAAACTCTTCCAGAATCCTGTGGGATAGTTTTTCTCAGTGAAACTTACAAAGCTAATTAGCAAACTACAGACCTTGATAGCACAATTTGTCTTGTGGAAATTACTAATACCCATCATTTTCCTTCTCTAATACTTATTCATCTTTCCTTGACTCTTGGTTAATACCTATGCTGAGCAAGTTGGTTATTTCAATAGGTGACCCAATCACCATTCCACAGAGGTCAAGGTTGCTGTTCACCCTATACTTCTCAGACCCTGGCTGCAGCACTTGTCCTTTTCCTAAGGAAGACAACTGGACATTGAATTAACACAAGATACCTCAGTGGGTTGCTTCAGTGGCAAACATAACTTTCTGTCCCTTCCTTGGAATGGTTGCCCTTCATTCATTAATAGGGGCCAATGGCCACATCCATAATAGTAATTCTATTCTTGCCTTCAGGTTTTATTCAGAAGTAGCCCAACAGAGCTAAACATAAAGGTATATATTTATAACATGACTCCTTGTACATATTTGCTTCATCTGAAAAAGAGCTGTCAGAAACAGAGGCAACTGGGGTAAAAGAAGTCACATATTTCTCAAGTGAGTCACTAGGAGTGATAGTAATTGGGACCACAGACACTCATAAAAATTGGTCTTGGCACCATGTATTCCACAATTTTGAGATAAAGGGTCACATAATATCTACTGATTTAGACATTAAGTGATGAACCATTCTCAGATATCAAATTCTCCAAAATGATATCAGAGATGCATATTCAATGCCTATCAAAAGTCTGTTCACTCTATACAGCTGGGAGGTCTGGGTCGTTCAGTAAGCAAGAGGATGAGAGTGTCCTATGGGCACATGCCTACCGTCAAACTGCCTTTGGTATAAATTGGGTGTTTTGACTTGGGACAATGTCATGTATGATCCCAAGTCAATGGATCAGAGAGATTGTTAACCCATTTCTGTCTGGGTCAATGTGGAAAGGAATGATACATAACTGAAATATGTATGGATTTCAGTCTGTATGAACTGTTATCAACTTCTAGGATGAAGGATTCCACCAATTCAATAAATTTGTCATGAAGTGACTGGGTGGTCTTCTCAACAATACTATGTTTGGACTCAAAATTAGTATCTGTTACTTAATAGTTATATCTTTACTATATGTCAGCCTCAATACGTAGGACATAGCTGTTAAGCTAGAAAAAAGAAACAAAAAAAAAGGGAAAAAATTACCTACTTGTCACCATAGTTACTCTATAATAAGACTTATGTACCAGTCCTGAGTTTTACCATGTGAGAACCCTGTAGACAGCTCTCATTTAAGTCTTCCTATCTACTTTAAGTTATTTTAGTAACTATTTAGCTCCTACTTTGTGGTCAGTAGTGTGTGGTGTCAACAAGTGATATGAATATTTTTACACACTTTACTCATTCACATGCTTTTATGTCAGAATTCTTTAATCCTGATCATCTCATCTTTCTTCTTTGAGACCTACACAACTAGCCAACTTATACAAATTACTACCTAGGACAACTTTGCATTTCACACTAAGTACATGGCTTATGTATAGGGCCACCTCTTATTGGGCTACATTATAACAGATATTCACTTTCAACTTGCTCTTCCTCATCCAGATGTCTTCTCTTATATGATATTGTCCATCCTAAATGAATTTTTACTGCTTCTGAGACTCTTTTTGTAGGGATATAGAAGAAAACGTTCACCAAATCAAAATTTTTCTAGGCATACCACTCTGTATTGGCAAAGAAGCTATAGTAGAGAAGCTATAGTAAAATTTAATACTTGAATAAAATTTATAGTTCACAATTTTCCAGAAGGATCCATCTGGAATTTGTAATCACCTTACCAGTAAATACCAATATAATGGTATTCAGTATCTCTACATCTGTTAAGTTTTTACGGTGGCATTAACCTGTAGTATTTTCAGGATACAATATTTGTTTTGATTTATAATCTTTGTTGAGGTCAAAAGTGGAATATATAGATAGCTTCATAAGCCTCCATTTGGTTTTCTCCATAACAATAGGTTTTACCCACAAGCTAAGTAATTAAGTAAGGGTGTGACAACTACAAAATAGATTCTTTCAAGTTATGCGTTCAGGGGCCAGATACATGAACAATGAGTAGACCCACAGACTTTTATTCAACTTTGTGTTCTAATTCCTTCTATCCATCAGCCTCAGGAACTATGGTAGTGGTTCTCAACCTTCCTAATGCTATGGCCCTTTCATACAGTTCCTGTGGGTCTCCACCCAAAGATTGAGAATCACTGATTTATGGCAATATAAATGCTCCAAGGTCCTGCTGACTCACACTGAATAAATATTGATGCTTCCCTACTCTGTATTCTCTTTTATACCATATCAGCACCAGCACTTTTTTTGCCAATTGTATCATAGTTGGCCAAGTCAAGAAGAGGTAGATTCGGGGAAATCATTAGTTATTTAGCAAGGCATCACAAAGAGTGTTCTGAAACAATATTATACTTTAACAAGGAAAAGTATTTCATTTCTACAGATCTAGAAAATTTCTGGGTAGTGTGTTATTTCAAAGTTTTTGAGTAGATGATTCTACATATCATATTCTTACCATATGTCCACTCCTTTTGAACTAATACCCTCATGTTGGGCTAGGATATTTACTGGGATTGAATGAAATTACAACTAGTTGAAATTACGGACTAGTTTAGGTTATACTGAAGTATGTGATGAATAATGTAATTGGTAGCACAGATTTGTGGAATAGGAAGTACATTTTTCATGGCTAACATGAAAGATTAGAAGGGTGAAAAGAAAGAGATGGCATTCAGGATAAGAAAATATGTGAAGGGAGATGGTTACATAAAATGTATACAGCCTCACATAAGATAGAGCATGAAACAGTCTGAACAACAAAATATTGCCTTTTAGTGATTGATGGGGGATATGAATATATAGTAAAAGTAGTTTTTCGATTATTAATGCCTTGGAACATAATTTCACAATATTTAGAGTTTAGAATGTTTTATGAGTGGGACAGGCAGATTTATTTGGACAGGGTACATTCATCTGATGATTTTATGTAGGGGTTTTTTCTATATTAATTGAATCATTTTTCACTTTTACTTATTTCAATATAATCCATGAGTTAAAAATAGCAATATGAGGCATGTACCCTTTACTTTTTTCCTGGTTAAATTTTAAAAATTCCATATATTAACAATATTAAATATTTGAAGAAATTTTGATTACCTTTTAACTCTGATTTAGTCAGTGAACTCACCCTGAAAAAGAGAAGTTAAATATATATGGAGTAGTTGATAGAGGGAAAAGTGGATATCAACAGAGTTGATCTTGTTGTTGGTTTTGATGAGCTGTTGTATTGCATATTTTGATGTTGATTACAACGATTCAAACTCTGGGGGAACAACTAATAATGTAGTTGAGAAGGAGAAAATCACTGAAGTGATATATTTGAGTTGAGGGATTGAGCTGAAGTTTAATCAATACTCAGAAAATGGAAAGGCTGTGGTAGGTAATTAGATTTGGTGGTATAAAATTTGGGATGTTCTCTTGATATATTTTTTTCCTCTGTTTTTTGTGAAATTGCAGTAGTTATGAAATAAAAGGAGGATTGAGAAAGAGTTGTCTTATGCTTGAAGGAGGAAACAATGTCTAAAATCCCCATTCAGGTGGGTAGAAAGATGAACAGTCTAGTCAAACATGGAAAGAGTGCTTTATGTACCAGGGTCCTATTGAGGATAATAGGAGCTAATATAATGGGATATCAGTGAATAATTTAAGGTAAACAGTAAGAAATTTAAACTGAGATTCTAAAAATAAAGCATCCTAACAAACTAAGTTCATTTTCCTCTCAAGTAATAGACATGGGGTGATTACTCTAGGTTAGGGAGCTTTTCCTAGAGTTGTGCTGTGTTTTGTTTTGCTTATTCCAGATTGTATCTTGACTCCTACCTAGGCTCTGACTTAATCTGCTCATTCAGATATGGGTTACAAATACAAATGATCATAAATGAAGAACATTGGCTTAAATTTCTTTATAAGTAAAATTACTAAGGTTGAAAAAAACCACTTCTATGAACATTGAATGGGTAAAAAAGTTAGTAATGTGAGTATTCTTTTATAGAAGAGTCGGCTTCTGTAAAACATAACACAGGTTGCTACCTGGACATCCATCTATTGCAGAAGAGGGAGATAATGGATTTGTACCAGCATTCAGCATCTTCCAAACACAGAAAACATTAAAAAACATTTTCACCATCCATATTCAGGTATAATGTAAGTGAAAATTTAGGGTTTAATTTTCTCAAAAAAATACAAAGAAAGGAGAAATGTCTATGGCATTTGAGGTTGAATTTTTAAAAAATGATTATAGTATTAAACAAAGAGAACCAAACTTTGGGAAAAGTAAACTAAAAATGTGGTTGGGGGTGGCTGCTGAGAATTACTGAAAAACTGAAAAATATTATAAGAAGCAGATATAAATATTGTAAGGGAAAATAAAAGGGAGAAACACTTCAAATTAAGATTTTTTTTAGGGCTCGGCTCCTGTGGCTCAATCGGCTGGGGCGCCAGCCACGTACACCCAAGGTGGCGGGTTCGAATCCCCAGCCCGGGCCCGCCAAACAACAATGATGGCTGCAACCAAAAAATGGCCGGGCGTTGTGGCGGGCGCCTGTGGTCCCAGCTACTTGGGAGGCGGAGGCAGGAAACTCGCTTGAGCCCAGG